>JH431176.1:3188-29385 GCA_000239455.1 Strigamia maritima
TTTTATGAAATTCCAAACAAATCGAAACCTTTTTACCATTTTTACATATTTTTAGATAACTGATAAGTAACGGAAAAAAGAACGGAATACGTTGGCACGTTACCTCAGAAATTGTAATGGCGTTACCGTTACCGTTACAGTCAGAAATTTGAAACGTTTTTATAACGCTGTTACAGTAACGGTAACGTCGTTACAGGTAAAGCAACGTTGTAACGGTAACGCGTGCAACCCTGTGACAACTAATCGTTAAATAGTCTTGCGCGTAACAAAGTAGTTCTAAACCGGGTCATCTATTTATCCAAGATGGCGGTTTCAGTCATCTATTTATCCAAGATGGCAGTTTCGATTATCTATTTATCCAAGTTGGCAGTTTCGCGCGGTTTATTCAAAAATAACAGAAATGTGGTCTTTACTTTCATTGGTTACTGACAGACTTATGACTTAGTGTATGAATACTTTCCTGCAACTAGTCCACCGACCAATCCGAGTTACTCCAAAGTTATAGGTAAATAGACTACGCATAAGAAGGTATTTTATTTTGTATTTTCAAAATACATGTATTTTGCACAACACTGCTATATACCTGAGATTATACTAATGTGGTGTAAGGCCATCGCACTAACCACTAGGTCACTTGCAAAATAGTTAACTTTTTCCTTCGTTTAACGCAGATTGCCAAATTGTTTTACTACTACTACGTGACTAAATATCTGGATTGGTTTGACACGGTAGAAAAGTATTACGCCTTCTTTCTTCGGCAATTAATCTAATTTAATGTTTTCCAGATGTTTTTCGTTTTGCGTAAGAAATTTATGCACATAACTGTGCTTCACTTGTACCATCATTGCATCATGCCAATCAACACTTGGATTGTTATCCGATATTTGCCGGGTAAGAAATTTTCTTATTTATGCTATTCATAAAAATTGATTTTAATTTGTCAGGTGGCCATTCAATACTCGGAGGAATTGTAAACACACTCGTTCACGTGATAATGTACACTTATTACACTTTTGCGGCGTTAGGACCTGAATGGCAGAAATATTTATGGTGGAAAAAATACATCACAGTCCTGCAAATGGTAATGGCCAATTTTTTTTTTTTCCAAACTGGTTGTCTATAAAATAGTCGAAATTTTCTTTAGGTGCAATTTGTTTGCGGTCTAATCCAGGGTTTGCTAGTTTTGTTTTACTACAACTGTGAATTTCCCAGACCAATCTTCTACTTCTGTTTTCCTCAAGGGTTCATATTCTTAGTATTATTTGCCAATTTTTATGTGCAATCATACACAAAGAGTAAATCTAGTGAATTAAAAACACATGCTGACTAATATTTTTCGAAAAGTATTGCAGCAAAGTGGCACTATGTATTTTGATAGGCACGATTTGAAATGGTTTTTGAAGTGGTCTTAAATAAATTATTGGACACCCACGTGCTGTCAACTGACTTTTCTCAATGTTGAGTGACAGCTGATGTTTGTTATATTTGTTCGTGTGTTTTCTGAATTGTTCTAAATGTAAATCTTTTGATTTGAATTAAATTAACATTCTATACAATAATTTGCTAATCTACTTGCCTGCGTGCCTGTGAAGCCTTGAGTAATAAATTTAATCCACGGTAGATGGCGCACCAGTTTTTTAACATTGGAGTCACGGAAATTAGATTGCGGCTATTTCCGCCCAATATTGTACATTTGGTTGCTGTGGAGATACCCAGAAACACCCGATATTGTTAACAACATAAATTAACTCTTGTTTCCAACACAGTGCGTGAAACTCCCATTAGCTAGAGCCTTTTCCCGGCGATTATTTAATGCACTTAAAAAAATAATTCGAAAAAAACCATAAAACTAACCACAGAGTATATGGTAGTTTTTATACGAATTTATATAAATTTGAATTAATGTGCAAGCAAACAAGCTCGTTTGTCGCAATGTTTTGGAAATGGAGTTTAAACATAATACAATGTAATCTGTGGTCAATACTTTGATAACTGTATACTGTACAGTTAGATTCTCTTCCCGAGTACCACTCGCGCTAGCGATTGAAATCATTCATTTTTTTACTCATTGGTAAAACCACTCGTGCATCTAAAAATTGCGACCAGAGTATTCAGGTCGCAATTGTTGACGCACTCGTGATTTTTACCGAGTAAAAAAATTCATTGTTACAAGCTTATTTCAACAATCACACTAGTGCTTGTGGTATTACAACTGATTATTAAATGGGATTCTAAGATCCATACGATATATAATATTGGTCTACGTGATTATAGCAAAACTGGTAAAGCACATATAATGCTGTGCACATAATACGCCCATTGTATATAGTATAACATACCATCACAAAAGCAGCGCAACTGCCGAGGCCGCCAAGTAAACCGGCCGTCAAAGCGGTCAGATCAACAACACAACGGCCAAGTAAAAACACATCTCCTCAAAACCACACACTATACTTTACGTGGCCCTTTCCTGCCTATTGGACACGGTTGCGTTCACAGCACTTGCGATGTTTTAAGCGTTTCTTTCTACTTGTTATCCGATATTTGCGTGGCTCTTAAGGCGCTCTTTCCAACAATGTCCCTCACAAAGCTCAAATATTTGGAAGTTTAAAAATGCAATAATAATTTCTTCAGCTTTTCAAAGAGAATGCTATAGTTCGTTTAAACCATAAAAAAGATTGATGCCGTAATCCCTTTAATACATACTTTATTACCTAAATTCGATCACAGAAACCAGACTTCAGCTGTGGTATAAATTTTCCAAGCTGGTATATACATGAAGTGATGTCATTGGATATATCATAGTCTTTATTGTTATTTGCTGTTTCGTTCTCTTTTTATCAATTAATTAGTGCCATGACAATCTGCTGTTGAGTTGAGTCAAGGAAAGTGGGTGGAGATTTCCTTGCAGAACTTTGCTCTTAGTCCAGTATAACTAGAAATGATGACCGATATTGTAAAATCTTGGCGAATGTTTCCTTTTCTGATTTCTATCATCACATTTGGAAACACAGAGGTAGAAACAAATAATTTCCTGTCCTGATTGTATAATCTGTTTATATACTCTTATAGATGTAAGAATGGATGACTATTACACAATGAACAGTCCCTTCTTTGTCCTAATGCTCTGTGGTATGTACATTATATTGTCTCTCTATATTGGTCCACGGTTGATGAAAAATAGAAAACCATTCAACATAAAGTCAATAATCATTATGTATAACATTAGCATGGTAGTGGCTAATGCTTACCTTCTCATACAGGTAAATTTGATAGAGGAAACAATGTCAAGTTACTTCATAAATATTTTTTTTAGGTTTATAGACACGGATGGTCAAAATACACGTGGTGGATCTGTGAACCAGTTGATACATCTAACAGACCCAAGGCTTTGCTGGTAAACAGAATGGATAAAGTGTACACTATACTACAGTGTTGTGCAAAATAGTATTTTGAAATACTATTTTATCTTCAAAACTAGCAGTTACAGCCCGGCTTCACTGTGTTAAATGCCGTGGAATCCCGTTAAATCCCATTAAATCTTGTGGGATCCCGTTAAATCCCGCGGAATCCCAGCTGATATCCCATTGAATCCCATAAAAACACGAATTTCAGAATATTTATATTTTTATAAAGGTGCCTATAGGTGCCTATTGGCGCAATTAAAAAATAACCACCACATGTTCGCGCCAAGAAAACGTAGAAAAAACAGTTTTTCCTACTTCAAATGTTAAAACTAACTGGACAGCAGTGTTTAGCATCAAATGAGCTGTTTTTAGAGATGCAGAACATGTATTTTTATTAAAAATATGGCTCAAACCGAAAAAAATTGGGTGAAAACACAATTTGGGCGCCATTTGCAATATGACGTCTTTGAAATCGGCCAATCAGATCACTTACAGACACAAGCAGACAGACAAACTTTGAGAAATATAGATATAGATACCTCTAACAAAGTATTTTATTTTGTATTTTCAAAATACTTGTGCTATATTCGAGGTTATACAGATGAGGCCAGTGCACTAACCACTAGGTCACTAATAAAATACAGTTAACTTTTTCCTTCATTTAATGCAGATTGCCAAATTGTTTTATTACTACTACGTGACTAAATATCTGGACTGGTTTGACACGGTAAGAAACTATTATGAATTCCTTCTTTGGTTATTATTCTAATTTTAATTTAATGTTTTCCAGATCTTTTTCATTTTGCGTAAGAAGTTTACGCACATAACTGTGCTTCATTTGTACCATCATGGCATCATGCCAATCAACGTTTGGATGTTTGCCCGATTTGTGCCTGGTAAAACCCAATTGCAAAATTACCTTCTTTATGCTTGATTCCCACTTGGCAGACACTTAGTCAGAAAATTTTCTGCTGCAGAAAAATTTGAGAGAAAAGCATGTTTTTCTGTCGCTGGTTCCCACCTGTGGACTGAAAAGTGGGCAAAAAAGTACAGAAAAGTAGAATTTAAAAATGTATGCCAGCTAAGGAAGACAATTTGTAAACACTGCTGCTTTCTACACTCAAAATTGTCTGCAGTAGAAAATTTTCTGTCGGAATTTCTGCCAAGTGGGAATCAAGCATTATTTTTCTTTATTAAATACAATCCTGTATTTAAACTTGATACCTAGGTGGTGATATAATATTGGGGGAAATTATAAACACACTCGTTCACGTGATAATGTACACATATTACATTTTCGCGGCGTTAGGACCTGAATGGCAGAAATATTTATGGTGGAAAAAATACATCACAGTCCTGCAAATGGTAATGACCAATAATTTTTTTCAAAACAGCGTGTCTAAAACAGTCTAAATTTTTTTTAGGTGCAATTTGTTGTCGGTGTAATCCAGGGTTTGCTACTTTTGTATTACCAGTGTGAATTTCCCAAAACAATCTTATATTTCTGTTATCCGCAAGGGTTTATATTTTTAGCTTTATTTGCCAATTTTTATGTGAAATCATACACGAAGAGTAAATCTATCACAAGCACTTCGGCTAATGGGTTTAAAAGTCACGCTGAATAATATTTTGCAAAAGTATTGCAGCGATACTTTTCTAAAGAAAATCAACACGTTCAAATTGTACTATTTTTATCGGTGTTGGGATATGGGGTAGAAATTTGGAGGGCTCCGAGAAAGTTCTTCAAGACGTTGAGGAGCTGGATAATAAAACCCCGACTACATCTGGTAACTATAGCTGGGTCCTCCTTGCCAACAACAAGAGCCAATGATTGAATGAATAAAGAAAGATTGTAAAAACGTAAAAGTATTTTCAAAAATTTGATAATAAATTATTATTATAAATTTAGTTGGATTACATTTACTAGGAAGTTACCCGTTACTAGATAACTTGAAAAACTTCTCAAACACTCACATCGTGATTCCCCATGAAATCCCTTTTAACCCAGTTAAATCATCAATAACTCGTGAAATCCCATCACCAACAACCCGTTTAATCCGTGAAATCACCAAAATTCCGTTAAATTACCAAAATCCCACCCAATCACCACAAAATCCCATCACCAATAACCCGTAAAATTTACGTAAATTAAATTACAATTATAGTCCCACATTAACTCAATTGACCATGTGTTTCAAAGCTGAAGGGTTAATGCTGTATATGTTTATTTAGTATATGTATAGGGGCGCAATATTCTAAATTTACCAGTAGAGTAAAATTTGCAGTGAAAACAACAAAAAACTTAAGCTGGGAATTTAAGGGGACGATTTCTTTCTTTTGACAATGACTTTTTTATTTTCTGTCTGCTTTTTATCAAATTAATTCAGAAAATGTAAATTCATATTCTTAACAGCTACTATAAATTTCAGATTTTTTAAAAAATTTTAAAAAAAATTTTGTATTCACAACTGCAGCTGGGCACAATTGTGCCATAGGATGGGGCTTTGAGGGTTAAATACTAAAAAAAGATTCAATTCTTTTTATTATATTTATTAATCTGTTTGTTTAGGGGGTCATGTGTTATTTGGAGGATCGGTCAATACATTTGACCATGTTGTAATGTACACTTATTACACTTTAGCCGCATTAGGACCTCAAATGCAAAAATATTTATGGTGGAAAAGATATATCACACTCATGCAAATGGTAAATTCATCTCGCTCTCAATCTCTATTAACCCTCAGACGCCTAACAATTTGGGTCAACGCTAAGACCTATTAGTGGTGTCAAATGTCAGGATTTAAATACTCTAGGTTGAAGTGCTTTAGTGCTGTTACCATGGTTACCGTGGTTTCACCAACTGACACTAGGTGTCACCGATTGTAAAAATCAAGACACTCGGTCAAAAAATGATCATTCGAACAGCATGCAAGGTGTGTTTAATCATTTATTTGTAATAATTGTGTATATTAACTTAATTTTAATTCCAATTAGTGCAATTAATGATATGAAATGTGTGTGCCGACCGCTTTGTTTATTCTCTACTTTGCATATAGGTGGCGTTGTATTTTAAAAGCGCTCTCACTAACGAGAAAAAATGCAGTGAAAACAGCAAACGTTTTAAGCTGAGATTTTAAGGGGCTCGTATTTTCTCTTTACAATAACTTTTTTTTATAAGGCTGAAAATTACCAAATAAATTGAGTGTATGTAAAACCACTTTTTGAACAGCTCCAGAAAATTTCAGATTTTTTGAAAAATTTGTTGAAAAAAATTTGTATTCAGAACTATTGCCCGTGTCAATTGTCCCATAGGATAGGCTTCTGAGGGTTAAATATTGACATTTCAATTTGCTTCAGATACAATTTATAGTCGGCCTAATTCACATGTTTCTAATACTGACTTGTGACTTTGAATTTCCTAAAGTACTTTCCATTTTCTATTCCATTTTTCCACAAGGATTTTTATTTTTAATTTTATTTGGAAATTTCTAAGCAAAAACATACACGAAAAAACAACCCGTCACTCATAGCGAGTCGAAAACTCACGCTCAATAGATCTAGTTTTTATGTAAACAAAAGTATAGTCAGTCAAAGTACTTCACTTGTATCCACTTGGCTGTACTACAATGCACATAAAATAACAAAAGATACAAAATAAAACAAAATATTTTTTTAAAGTTTTCACTGTAATGCATAGTTCCCACTTGGCAGAAATTCCGGCAGAAAATTTTCTGCTGCAGAAAATTTTGAGTGCAGAAAAGTATGTGGACTGAAAAGTGAGCAAAAAAATGCAGAAAAGTAGAATTGGATGCCAGCTAAGGAAGCCAATTTATAAACACTGCTGCTTTCTACACTCAAAATTTTCTGCAGCAGAAAATTTTCTGCCGGAGTTTCTGCCAAGTGGGAACTAAGCATAATACTCATTGAGTAAAATAGCATCAATCACCAGCAGGTGCATTCAATTTTTAAAAAAGATTTTTTATGAAAAGCCGTTTGGTAAAAATTAAAATTTTTTATATAAATATAAAATAGCTCTTGCCAGTTGATTTGCTGCTTATTTGCCGTTGAATCCAAGCTATAATTTTTATTTTTATTATTTTGATTGTTATTAGCCGGAAGTAGACGCTTTTTACATCATTTTAATGAAATCAGTTTTTCAATAAACCGTTTTTGATAAACGTTGAAAATAGCCGTTTATCAAAAACGATTTATTGAAAAACCGATAAGATACCCTGTGACATCGGTCTTACCGATTCACGGCCACAGCACGGCGCTAACGGTCCCACTGTTGGCCGAGAAAGTACGTATGGGCTTCATACACACGCAGTGTAGCGAAGCCCAACCTATCAGGAAGCTTTAAAGATCATCGCGTAGGGAAACGCAACCCTTTTGTTTGTTACATATTCTTGTTTTATTGTTAATAAAAATCAAGTTCACCTTATCACAACCAACATACCGAGTCAATTTGGATCTCACATACCCAATTCGGATGAATATGACGTCAAATACATCATATCCTGCCACTTGAATTCAACTACACACTTAAGAACTATACTCGGGTAATATTGAACGCAACTTAACTGAGATTAATTGTCTTAAGCACGTCATTTGCCATAACTAATGAGTTTAAGTCAACTAAGTTAATTTCTCTAAATCAAATTGAACGCACCTATACTGAAATATTTTGAACTCTTAAATCCAACCTTGACTAGAGCAATTTTAAACGCACATCATGTGGTATAAAATTAATTTTTAACATTTACGCTTTGCACTTGCAAATTACTGTTAAAATTACACCGGCCAAGGTTGGATTAATGGAAAAATATTACCAATTTCCTATTAAGCAACAGATGTTCCCTACGGGGCATCCGGCATCCATACTCATTGTTCCATCTCAGTTCAATAAAAAGAGTGTCTGGACCAGAGAAGAAGATATCTAGAATTCAGCTGCTTAAGTCAGACAGACAAACATGGAGACAACTATAAGCAATATCTCAACTTCTACCTTTTTTGAGGATATGTGGGAACTAAGAGGTAATATGTTGTATTGTATACTAAACATGAGATTTTGTAAAAATTGCACCGCTGATTTCACGATCCTAATTCTAGATAGAAGACTAGATGACTATGCCACCATGAACAGTCCTCTTTGTGTCCTAATGGTGTGTTGCTTCTATGTCTTATTTTCTTTTTATATTGGTCCCTGGCTAATGGAAAATAGGAAACCATACAATATAAAACCAGTCATCATAACATATAATACCATCATGGTTGTAGCCAATAGCTACATTTTCGTACAAGTATAAACTCCACCATAATGACCTATGTCAAGTTGCTAAATGTATGTTTTTATAGGGTTGGAGGTATACGGATGGTCAGAAGCCAAGTTAATGTGTGAACCAGTGGATGTGTCTAACTCCATTAATGTTTGATGGTAAGATAAGAATTAAGGTTTATATCTAACAAGAAAATTAGCATACAGTATACATACAGTATATAAAGTATTATTCACCCAGATACTTTAAACAAATTCAAAAATTCAAGATTTCTTAAAAACTATCTAGCTTATAAAAAATGTGTGTTCCGGGGGATTTAAAGGGAAGGAAGACTTACCATTTCGTACAAAATTTTTTAAGATTGCTCAAGTAGTTACTGAGAAAAAAATTAAAAACCATAAAAATCAGGTTTTTGAATTTTGACAATATCTCGAGAACTGTTGAAGATAAAATTAAAAATTAAACTTATCTAGGATGTTCAATTTCTTTGGCAACTTTTCTAAATTGGATGTATGGGTCTGCGAAGCCCTCAAAAAAAGTCATAATGGAGCTACGTAATGGTATGTAACAATCAAATTTTTCAAAAAATCACTGTGACCAGAATTCTTGATGATTTAAGTCATACATCCTGAATGTGTTAGAGGTATGTACGCAGTTAAACTTCCTGGAATATCATTGGATTTGGAATAAAATTCTGGTCACAATGATTTTTTTGAAAATTTTGATTGTTACATACCATTATGTAGCTCCATTATGACTTTTTTGAGGGCTTCGCAGACCCATACATCCAATTTAGAAAATTTGCCCAAGAAATTGAACATCCTAGATAAGTTTAATTTTTAATTTTATCTTCAACAGTTCTCGAGATATTGTCAAAATTCAAAAACCTGATTTTGATGATTTTTAATTTTTTTCTCAGTAACTACTTAAGCAATCTTTAAAATTTTTTACGAAATGTTAGGTCTTCCATCCCTTTAAATCCCCCTGAAACAAATTTTTTATAAGCTAGATAGTTTTTAAGAAATCTTGAATTTTTGAATTTGTTTAAAGTATCTGGGGTGAATAATACTTTTACATACGGTACCGTATGGAATTTTTGATAAGTCAACTTCAATATAAGAGTTTGAAGAGTTAACGTAAAAAAACTAACATTTCATTTCTCTTTTACTTTATGCGGACTGTCAACTTAACTTATGCGTACTATGTGACTAAATATCTGGACTGGTTTGACACAGTAAGAAAACATATAATAAAAATTACCAGCTTTGCCAATTAGATTTTTTCCAATTAAGTTCTAAAAGTCTGAGAAACAAGTTTTTGAATGTGTGTTTTTAGATGTTTATGATTTTGCGTAAAAAATATACGCATATAAGTATACTTCACCTACATCATCATGGTATCATGCCTTTAAACTCGTGGATGATCGTCCGATATTTGCCTGGTAAATTCTAAAAAGAGATTTAATTCTTTTTATTATATTTATTGAACTGTTTGTTTAGGGGGTCATATGCTATTCGGAGGATTTCTCAATACCTTTGTGCATGTTGTAATGTACACTTATTACACTTTAGCCGCGTTAGGCCCTCAAATCAAAAAATATTTGTGGTGGAAAAGATATATCACAGTTATGCAAATAGTAAATTTATCTCACTCTCAAACTACTCGCCTATAAGTCAACCCGCGTTTAAGTCAACCCTGACTTAAAACGGGTCAAAAAGCGCATAAATCGACCCCCTAAATTTTGTTTTTTTATTTTATTTTTATTTGGTTCGATTTATACGAGGGTCAATAGCCATTTTAAGTATTAAAAAAATAACAAAAAAAAATAAAATTAAAGATTTGGTCCAAAAATCCTCGACTTATACGCAAGTATATACGGTATATATTAAATATTGACATTTCAATTTGTTTCAGATGCAATTTATAGTCGGCCTAATTCACATGTTTCTAATACTGACTTGTGACTTTGATTTTCCTAAAGTCATTTTCTATTCCATTTTTCCACAAGGATTTTTATTTTTAATTTTATTCGTAAATTTCTACGTAAAAACATACATGAAAAAACAACCTGTCATTGATAGCAAGTCGAAAACTCACGCTCAATAGATCTAGTTTTTATGTAAACAAAAGTATAGCCAGTCAAAGTACTTCAGTTGTATCCACTTGGCTGCGCTACAATGCACATGAAATAACATAAGATACAAAATAAAATAAAATATTTTTTTGGCACTTGATGCTACCATTTTGTTTGAATTAAAGTACACCAGTAATAAAAGAAATTTGATAAAATTTTAAAGGTTTCACTGTAATACTCATTGAGTAAAATATCATCAATCCATCAATCAATCAATCAATCAATCAATCAATCAATCAATCAATCAATCAATCAATCAATCCATCAATCCATCAATCAATCAATCAATCACTATAGTTCATTTACAGAATGTTGACCTAAATCCCTTACTGCTCATGCTCAGAAATGACAACTTACGTTTTGCTGTATTAACCCTCAGAAGCCTATCCTATGGGTCAATTGACACTGGCCATGGTTCTGAATACAAATTTTTTAAAATTTTTTTTAAAAAATCTGAAATTTTCCGGAGCTGTTCAAAAAGTGATTTTACATATACTCAATTTATTTGGTAATTTTCAGACTTATAAAAAAAGTTATTGTAAAGAGAAAATATGAGCCCCTTAAAATCTCAGCTTAAAACGTTTGCTGTTTTCACTGCATTTTTTCTCTTTAGTGAGAGCGCTTTTAAAATACAACGCCACCTACATGCAAAGTAGAGAATAAACAAAGCACATGTCGGCACATGTTCAGTTCACATTTCATATCAATTGCAATTAATTGCACTAATTGGAATTAAAATTAAATTAATAAACACAATTATTATAAATAAACACCTTGCATGCTGTTCAAATGATCACATTTTGACCGAGGGTCTTGATTTTTACAATCGGTGACACAGCGTCAGTTGGTAAAACCATGGTAACCATGGTAACAGCCCTAAAGCGCTTCAACTCGGAGTATATGAAACATGTCAATTGACACCACTAATAGGTCTTTGCGTTGGCCCAAAATGTTAGGCGTCTGAGGGTTAAGGAAAATTTACGTAACTTAAGGAAAGTACCATAAGGTTTGGTTAACACAGCTTGCGTTAAGTAAATGTAAACCGACCAATCAAAATAAATTGGATTTAGATCCAAAACCAGATTAAAATCCAGTTTCACAATGGCTACTTTAGAAATGAATGATGAGGAAGAATTATTAGATGATTTGCTACTATTAGCAGCAATAATGATTTTAAACAGTAGAAACTGTTAAAAAAACATTTATTGCAGGCTTAAAAAATACAACAATTACATATAGGTGCTAACTCGCGAGGCTCACTCGCGCTCATTCGCACTCACTCGCGAGGCTCACTCACGCTCACTCACTGTACAATTTCACTTCATCTGCGATCAAAAGCATTTTCCTTGGGATTTTTTCTCCTAGAGTTGAGTTGGCATCTACTTGTGATGAGTGTTCCATGCTTGCTGCAATGAAGGCCAAAAATCACGCAATTTCTTATTTAATCTCGTTTTTCAAGAGAGAAGCAGCTGTGTTCTCATTGGTTGGCCGTAAGTTCTTAAGTTACGATACGTCCCACTTCAAAATCGATTTTAAAGTAAGAACTTACGTCTACGTCTGTGTTTTTAAGCCCACAATGCATTGCGCAGCCTCCTTGCGATACGTTACGAAGTAGTGTGAACACCAGTGTGAACTAAGCATAAGAGGTATGTAGCAGTTAAACTTCCTGAAGTATAATTGATTTGGAATAGAATTCTGGTCATAATGATTTTTTGAATTTTGATTATTGACAACAATTACATAGCTCCATTATGACTTTTTATGAGGGTTTCCCAGACCCATACATCCAATTTAGAAAAGTTGCCCAAGAATTTAAATATCCTAGATAAGTTTAATTTTTAATTTTATCTTCAACAGTTCTCGAGATATTGTCCAAATTGCAAAACCCTGATTTTGGTAGTTTTTAATTTTTTTCTCGTAACTACTTAATCAATCTTCAAAAATTTTACTACTAATTTTATACTACTTTTCTTTAATTAAATTAACATTATTACAACTAAATACTAAGTACTTTGTTGTGCATTAATGCTAACAATTCTGTTCCTTCTCATGTCATTTATGCTATGCATTTTCCTCATTCTTACTTTCTTAAATACAGTATGTCCCAGAACCAACGTCCTAATTTTTTTTTTTTTTTGTATTTATGTTTGCTGTTTGTGTTTGCGTGAGTATTTACGCACAAATCACATCAAAAAATTGTAAAAACTTTCAACAAAAAAAATCAAAAATTCAAAAATCTCAAAACACTAATGTAACTCATAAAATGGAAGCAAAAAAATACTTAGAAATACTCAAAACATTTCTTGAGATACATTGGTATCAATTCGACAAGCATGGTCTCTGAAAGTTAATCAGTGCATTGAGAACATGAGGGCATTTTCAGCATTTGTAAGCATTTTCAGCTTTTTATAAGAAAATCCATGATGAAGTTCATTACTTCATCCTAAAAAAAATCTCTTGTTAGTTTGATTTACAAATGCTGAAAATGCCCTCATGTTCTCAATGCACTGATTAACTTTCAGAGACCATGCTTGTCGAATTGATACCAATGTATCTCAAGAAATGTTTTGAGTATTTCTAATTATGCTTGCTTCCAGTTCTTGAATTGTGCTAGCAGGATACACTATGTTTGTCAAGTACCCCCATAAAAAGAAATCCATTGGGGTGAGGTCCGGTGAGCGTGCTGGCCAGTTAACTGGTCCTCCCCTACCTATCCATCTACCTGGAAATTTTTCATCCAACCATTGACGAGCAATTCTTTAAAAATGAGGTGATGCACCGTCTTGCATAAAATAGGGATTCATGTCGGCATTTGCATCCAGCAGAGGTTCTAAGACTGGCCAAACCTGATTATTCAGTAGGTCCCTATATCGTTCTCCTGTTAAATTGTCATTGATTAAAAAAGGCCCGATGACAACATCATCCCATATTGCACACCACACATTTAGTGAGATTTTTGAATTTTTGATTTTTATCCTTTGATTTTTATCCTGATGTGATTTGTGCGTAAATACCCACGCAAACACAAACAGCAAACATATATATATAAATAAAAAAAAAAAAAAAAAAAAAAAAAAAAAAAATTAAGGACGTTGGTTCTGGGACATACTGTATATAATAGTTCGTTAACGAATTTTCCTGCGTGATAAGATCACGAGAGCTTATCTCTCAAAAAATTGCGTGCGCAAACTACTCCAACAACAATAGCCCTATCTTGAGTAGTATTTGATATGAGTATTTAAAATCAATAAATTAGAGCAAAGGAGGAATTTTAACAATGGTCAAAGTGATAGCGCAGCAACATGCTATACCCTATTAGTTTATCAGTCTTTCATTATAGGCAAAATTGAACAATAAAACCATTGTTAAAATCGCTGGGCTTAGTCTATTTTTTTAATCTATCTCTCTTTGCTACAATAAAATCTCACTGTTCAATTGCTCATTTTATTCCAGCTGAATAACCAAAGAATAATAGAAAAAAAATTCTTTTTGTGCCCAGAGAATATGATAATATAATATTTTTTATTTTTACATCCTCTAATATAGTAGAAATAATTTTCAATAAATTATTCTCCCTTTCTTCTGCTGTTATCATTGTTCTTTGCAGTTTTAGCCGTCCAACAGGCTTTAGTCCTTTACCTTCAGCTCAGTTTCTTAAAAGAGAAAAATTTCTTGACCGCAAAAGAAAATTTCTAGAATTCAACTGCATAACTCAGACAGACAAATATGGAGACAACTGTGAATAATATCTCAACTTCTACCTTTTTTGAGGATATGTGGGAATTAAGAGGTATTGTATTGTATACTGATGAACATGACATTTTGTAAAAATTGCACTGCTGATTTCACAATCCTATTTCTAGATAGAAGACTAGATGACTATGCCACCATGAACAGTCCTCTTTGTGTCCTAATGGTGTGTTGCTTCTATGTCTTATTTTCTTTATATATTGGTCCCTGGTTAATGAAAAATAGAAAACCATACAATATAAAACCAGTCATCATAGCTTATAATACCATCATGGTTGTAGCCAATGGCCTCATTTTCATACAAGTATAAACTTGACAATAATGACCTATGTCAAGTTGCTAAATGTGTGTTTTTATAGGTTTGGAGGTACGGATGGTCAGAATACAAGTTAATATGTGAAC
The DNA here is from genome assembly GCA_000239455.1 of Strigamia maritima. Lineage (NCBI taxonomy): Eukaryota > Metazoa > Arthropoda > Chilopoda > Geophilomorpha > Linotaeniidae > Strigamia > Strigamia maritima. The sequence continues at coordinate 18,158 of JH431176.1, forward strand.
CAGTGGATGTGTCTAACTCCATTAATGGTTTGATGGTAAGATAAAAATTAGGATTTATATCTGACACAAAAAATAGCATACAGTATATACGTATGGAATTTTTGATACGTCAACCTCAATAATATTTTGATAAGTTTAAAAGACATCTGTTTAATATTTGCCATTACTTTGAATCAATAAAAAGAAAATTAATAACTTTTAATTTCTCCATTACTATTATACAGACACGTCATTTAACCCAAATTATTCACAGTGCTTCAGACCATCGAAGATCTCAATATTTGGTTCTGTTTGATTCCAGTCAGCAGTTTCTGTTTGACTGTTCATTGTGCTCCAGACAGATGGGTCTGCTGAACTGTAAAAAGTTTTCTCATTCCAAATATGAAGCATAAAGCGTATTTGGAATTAGAAAACCTTTTACAGTTCAGCCGTCTGAAGCACAATAATAAAGATTGTTTTTAAATGGCAATAATGATATGCTAGTTTTAAATAAATTCCTTCATCAAAACCATAGCCATTGTTGAGGTTTAATGCTCTAGATATATTATTGTTTATTTAAGCATTTATTTACAGGCATTATTTCTAGTTGTCTTATAATTAAGTCTGTTATTTGATTATATGTTTTGCCAATAGATGGCGCCGGTACAAGTTTAGATTTGTATCTAGTTGCACTGTCTAGTAGTCACATGACATCTTACACTATACTGTCTTATGCCATGTGACATCACACAATCTTTTACAGTCAGCCAAGATGGCTGCTCTCATGTGTTTTGGTTACTTCTAAGTTTGTTGTAAGTTTTTAATATTATTTGCCTATTAAACCATTGAGTGTTTATTTCATCCTGTGTGCCTGGATATGCGTACTCACGCGCGCATATCGCGAGTTAGTCTAGTCATTTTCGAACATTGCGTTTGCTCATCACTCACGTACTCACAACATTACTTTATAAAATGGAAATTCGAATAGCCATGCCATTTAAAAACAATCTTTATTTAATTCAGATATGCATTGTAGATGAAGTGATACATTCAAACAAAGTTTGGGCAAAACTAAAAGGTTGAAAGATGTATTGCTTGGTTGGTTTGATATGTTTCATATTGGTTTTGATGCATTTAATTACAAGGGTTGATTGGAATTGGTTTTCAGGATTTTATGGATGAATACCTTAAATTGGCCTGAATGGCAGGTCTCTTCATAGCCATAAAACGTTGTGAAAACGTTCCAGTCCTCCTGGCTATTTAACATGCATTCAACAGTATCATTTGTCATTCATTGAATACAACCAAATGCAGTAAACCAGCGAATAGTTGAAAGCACTGTAGTGACCAGTTATTGGTCACCAGTACTATGGTTTTGATGAAGAAATTTATTTAAAACTAGTATATCATTATTGCCATTTAAAAACAATCTTTAACAGTAATGACGAAATTAAAAATTTTTAAATTTTATTTTATAGCTTGACGAGTTAACTTAAAAAAATATGAAACATTTCCTTTTTCTCTTTTACTTTATGTAGGTTGTCAATATAACTTATGCATACTATGTTACTAAATATCTGGACTGGTTTGACACGGTAAGAAAACATAAAATAGAAATTTTGCCATATAGATATATTTGCCAAATAAGTAGGTACTAAAAGTCTGAGAAAAAATTATAGTTTAGATGTGTTTTTAGATGTTTATGATTTTGCGTAAAAAACATAAGCAAATAAATATACTTCACTTATATCATCATAGTAGCATGCCTTTAAACTCGTGGATGATCACCCGGTATTGCCCTGGTAAATACTAAAAAGAGATTTAATTCTTTTTCTTATGTTTATCATATTTATTAATCTGTTTGTTTAGGGGGTCATATTTTATTTGGAGGAATGGTCAATACATTTGTCCATGTTGTAATGTACACTTATTACACTTTAGCCGCATTAGGACCTCAAATGCAAAAATATTTGTGGTGGAAAAGATATATCACACTCATGCAAATGGTAAATTCATCTCACTCTCAATCTATATTAAATATTGACATTTCAATTTGTTTCAGACACAATTTATAGTCGGCTTAATTCACATGTTTCTAGTACTGACTTGTGACTTTGAATTTCCTAAAGTCATTTTCTATTTCATTTTTCCACAAGGATTTTTATTTTTAATTTTATTTGCAAATTTCTATGCGAAAACGTACACGAAAAAACAACCCATCACTCATAGTGAGTCGAAAACTCACGCTGAATAGATATAGTTTTATTTAGCCAGTCAAATTAGTTCAGTCAGTTATTGTATACACTTGGATACAAGTGCTGCGCTGCAAACAAAATAAAATAAAATACACATTTAAAATATTTTTTGCATCTTGTGCACTTCATGTAACCATTTTGTTTGATTTAAATTAAACTACACCAATAAAAAAATTTGCACCATTTGTATAAATTCATTCACATTCACTGCACATATCCATATAAAAATGATGTGCAGTTTTCTGCTAAAAGTGGCAGAGTATGTAATTTCATAATTTTTTGGCAAATGATTTTGTCGTTATTAACAACGTTTTAGCAATTTAAACTAACAGAGCAAAGAATTGTGCTTGGTTGTGAGACAGTGACAAGACTGAATTTTTATTATCAGTTACAGAGGATTAGGAGATAAGGGGATTAAGATAACAAACAATAGTCAAAGGAATGTTTTGACTGATATGCCAAATATGTATGATAATCACAAATACAACACTTCCCCTCAAAACATTAATTTATCACTTTTAGTCAGAGTTCCTTACTGAATTTCTAATGTTTAGGTTTGAACAGTCCTTTAGTAAACACATCCGCGATCATCTCGTCGGTATTTAAATGCTTAACATCAATTAGATCGTTTTCATGTGCTTCCCGCACAAAATGATATTGTACGTCAATATGTTTCGTACATGAGTGAACTGGGTAATTTGCCTGCATTTATGTTGTCGTTGAAAATCACTATCGGCTCATCATCAATAAAGTTGAGATCGAAGAGTAAATTTCCCAAATAAATTGCTTCTCGACTGCTATCTGACAACGCCATGTATTCGGCTTCTGTACTTGATGTGGTGACGGTCCTCTGCTTCTTGGCTTCCCAACACACTGCGGCTCCCGATAACGTGAATGTGAAACCCGTATGCGAGTGGCGATCATTTTAAACCCGTCAGGTGGAGTGGAAATGGAGAAAATATGATAATCTCGCAGTGGAAGCTGTTTGGCATATATTTTCTTATCTTGCACAAATCCACTCTCTGGTTCAAGCCGCGAAAACGTCCGTAACTTGTGAACGCTTAGTCCGTTTCGAACGCCGTAAACGCCATTGGATTCTTCGTAAATTTCCGCTTCTAATGGTTATAAATATGTTGCCTACCTAGGCCTACACAGTCTGGAAAAACACTAGAAGAAACACTGGAAACTTCTGCAAATCCAATATGGCATACTGCCGCTAAAATGGCGATATCTCGCGAACCGTTGGGCCTACGACAATGGGCCTAATGCCATTCGATTCGTCTCGCCTTCGCGCTTCGACTGATACCAAATTCAGCCTCGTGGTACTTAAACTCGCCGAGTTACGAAGCAATAAACGATACCCCAGACCTGAAAACCTAAACATATGTTATTAGACAAAATAAAGACACTTGGCTTAAATAAATAACATAACAGATTTATATCTCAATGGGGAAAACAAGGACCTGCTCAAATTAATCTGACATTCAGCATGTCGATATACATGAGCACGAGCAAGTGCCAATACAAAGTTGAGTTGACACTTATATAACCTATTTCACATGACAATGTCATGTGACCAATACAAGGTAGTATACAAACAAAAGCAAGGCAGTAGATGAGACACATTGCCACTACTGCCAACGCCATCTATTGATAAAATAATCAACCAAAATAGCTAATGCATCACCATTACATCGAGCTGAACATGGGGATGCATGATAAATAATAAAAACATGCGATTAGCTCTTGCAAAAGCCCGGTTTGCAAGAAACCAATTAAATTACTATGACAAATACAAATCCTATTGTATGTGTCATGTTTACAAAAACTTAAACACTTTTCTAAACAATACAAATTTTTCAACTAAACGACAACACATTTGGGTCGCCAGCCCAGTCAGCGTCCGCGTATCTGATTAAATTTTCGTCGGTGGGAGAAAATTTTAACCCCAAATTTACACTTCCCTGCAATATCGTAAGACTCGCTTTCCCGCTTTAATGTGCATTGAATTGAAATCCAAATTGAATTGAGACAGTGTACTTACGGAATATGCGATGTCGGGGCGAGTAAAAACCGATAAATACATCAGTGACCTGATTAGGCACTGATATGGAAATGCGGTGACGTCTGGTCCTTTTTATTCATTCGGTTTCGGGCGCTCTAATTTTGCATTGCCATCCATTGGTGTTGCAATGGGTTTGCAGCTTGTTGGAGATATCGAATATTGCGAGTACAGAAATATTTATTTTAATTATTTTTGTTTTTCTAGAATTGAAATGTTGATTAATTTATTTCATTATTTGATTTGTTTATTGTTATTGGATAATTTGTTTATTGATTTACTTACTTTGATTGATTTATTTTGTTTAAGTTTATTTTTGAGTCATTGATTGCTTTGTAAGCAGACGACACGTTTGATTTATTATTTGTTCTATTTTTAGCTCAATGTGTAATTGCTGAGTTTAGGAACTGCCACCTGTCATCACCTGTTGTAATTGATTGACAGGTGTCAGAGATTATGTTAGAGAGTGTAAACATGGCTGCCAAGTACGCAGTGTTTGGATTTGTAGGTTTGATTTTATGATTTTGATTTTTATTAAATTTTAGTTCTGTTTTATCAAATTGAGCTTTATTTAATTTAATTTAAACCTGGTTGAGAATAAGCAAGTAGCTGAGTCCAAGCTAGGACATAGAACTCACTTTGACAGTTTCAACTTACATTTACACATCACCATCAACTCGAGACAGTTGTCACTGTAAACAGACAACTGCTCAGCAACCGCCGCACTCGGTTAGTGAGATACGGCGTACGCTACGCGTGGATGCTCGTACTTGGCCTTGCGGAAAAACCAGACCATCTAACAAGCTTTCCATACCGAATTGTTGGAGCATATCATCTGTGTATTTGCGTTGACACATTGTAATGGTTCCGGTTTCGAGATTCTGCTTAAATTCCACGCCTAAGCAGTATGAAATTGGACCTAAGTCTTTCATTCCGAATTCCTTCTTTAAAAGATTTTTGTTACTATGTTCTAAGTTCTATTCGTTTGATTCCATCCTATTGCTATACAGTATAGTTGCGCAGGTTTCGTCAAATAATACGCAAAATTTCTTGTCAGTAATTTTGCTTACGGAAATTAGGTTCGATCTGCAATCGGGTACAAGTAGTGTTTCGGTCAGGTTCGTGACGGTGCCCTCCTTTCGCGTGATCTGCACGGTGCCTGCTCCCTCGATTTTCGACGTTTCGGAATTTGCCATACTTAAGGTTTGTTTTTGTCTTGCGTCCAGATCGATGAAGAGTTGCTGGTCGTTGCAAATATGCGATGTGGCTCCACTATCGATTATCCATTCCAATGGTTTACTTTTCTTCGGTTCAGAAATGTGAAAACTTTCGGGATTATAAGTTACGTACAATGTTTTCTCTGCTTTTTGTTTTTCGGCCTTTTTCCGGATGAAACAATGTTCGGAGACGTGTCCTGGCTTTACACAATAGTCGCAGAACTTCCCTTCGGAGTTAGACTTCGCATCAGTTTTCTTCTTTTCGAATTTTGGTTTGTGCGTGCGCTTTTCTCGTTTGTCTTCATTTTTTGCAAAAAGTGCAGTTGAATCCCGCGTGGCGCTTGTCTCGGATGCTTTACGTCCTCATTCGTTTTCGCGGATTATCAATTTGACTTCATCGAGTGATGGCATACTTTTCATTGTTCGGATCGCGCTTCTTAACGACGAAAAACTTTCTGGCAAACTGTTTAGCAATGCCGACATGGTAATTTTAGAAATTGTCACCTTTTCTTTGTTTTCATCTAGAAGTTGTTGCGTGTCCGAATAAAACTCTAAGTGCTTATCCAACTCGTTTGTTGATAGAAGTTGTTTTGTCATCAAACTGGTGATTAATGTTACGATTTGGACGTCCCCAGTTTGCTCATGAACTTCTTTGAGTTTAATCCACATCTCGTGGGCTGTGCTGATCCCTCTTACAAGCTTTACTTGTGGTGTGGTCAGTGATAGAAGCAAATCGCTTTGTGCTTTGGCGTCTTCTTCCCACGTGTCCAGTTGCTCTTGGATGATCGGTGGATTTGCTGCGGTGTTCAAAACTGGCTTCGGTATTTTGTTGCATAAGAACTTCCATGTTTTGTTCGCAATCGCCATGGCTTTGATTTACAATTTCCAGGTGCTGTAGTTCTCGTGCATCAATTTTTCAATCCTCGATGCTTCCGGCATTTTGTATGTTGTGGATTATCAGCGATTTTTTGTGATTGCAATTGATTTTTCACTTCAAAATTTCAGTTTTTCTGGTTTTTGCAATTTTTGAGTCTTTTTGCGCTAGTTTTGCGTGCTGGAGACCATAACCTGTCGTTATTAACAACATTTTAGCAATTTAAACTAGCAGAGCAAAGAATTGACACATGTGCTTGGTTGTGAGACCATAACCTGTCGTTATTAACAACATTTTAGCAATTTAAACTAGCAGAGCAAAGAATTGACACAAGTGCTTGGCTGTGAGACAGTGACAAGACTGAATTTTTATTATCAGTTACAGGGGATTAGAAGATAAGGGGATTAAGATAACAAACAATAGTCAAAGCAATGTTTTGACTGATACGCCAAATATGTATGATAATCACAAATACAACAGATTTTCTGCATATACATCTGTGGAAATTTGCAGCAAGTATATTGCACAGACAAATTTTTAGGTCTTCCTATGTAACTATTTATTTGCAACACAATTTACAAACAATTTACTGCAGATCCATTTTCATAAGGGTAGTTATGTGCAGCAGAACCAGGCATGAAATTCTTCACTGTAATGCTAGGCAGAAACTCAGACAAAAAATTTTCTGCTGTGCAGAAAAGTATGTTTTTCTGTCGTTGGTTCCACACGTGGATTGAAAAATGAACAAAAAAGTGCAGAAAAGTAAATTTTAAAAATGGATGCCAGCTAAGGAAGGCAATTCGTAAACACTGCTGCTTTCTACACTTCAAAATTTTCTGCAGCAGAAAATTTTCAGTCAGAATTTCTGCCAAGTGGGAACTAAGCATGACACAGAAAAGAAAATAAATTGCCAACATGATAAGTAAAAATTATCTTTTTACATACGGTACATAGGAAGTGTGGAAATCTTTTTGTTATTTCCATACATACGGAATTTCATCTGTGTGTTGAAATATATTTCCAATTTTATTTCCAGTACTGAAATTTCTTCTGTGTGGAAATAACACATTTTCACTACATTTCCAGTACTGTTCGTATTGGAATTTTGTCTAGTGCAGGCTTATGCTGGGCGCAGACATGCAGCAATTCGCAATGCAGTCCAATCGCTGATGATTCTGCGCATGTGCTGAAAACGTATCTTCGTCGCGCAGCCAAAGAATCTGTTGATATATTTTAAGTTCTATTTGTACAAGCAGGTAGCCCGTCGCTTCGCTTCCGGTATATAAAAGTTTTAAAGTTTTAATGTATAGATATATTTTGCCTTAGTAGAAAAAATAGGACATTTATTTAAAGTAAGTTTAAAACACCCGCGATTTCTCGGCAAATCTGTAAAATCCCGTCATCAATGACCACCAAAATCTCATCATTAATGACCCGTGAAGTCCGATTTAACTCGTTAAATTTCGAAAGTCCTGAAAATTTCGTTATCAATGACCCGTGAAATCCTATTTAACCTGTAAAATCCGGTAAATCACCAAAATCCCATCACCAATGACCTATGAAATCCCGTTTAATTCCTAAAATCGTATGGATTCACCAAATTCTCATCATTAATGACTCTTGAAATCCCGTTTAACCCGTTAAATCCCGAAAATTCCGTCACCAATAACGTGTATACACGTTTTTTTGTTGTATTTTTACCAACAGCGGTTTGTTGCTCAATGACTCGTTTTAAACTTTGTAAACGAATGACCCGTGAATTCCCGTTTAACCCCTAAAATCACATGGAATCACCAAATTCTCATCATTAATGACCCTGAAATCCCGTTTAACCCGTGAAAATCCCAAAAATTTCGTCACCAATGACCTGTAAAATCTTGTTAAATAACCACCAATGACCTGTAAAATCTTGTTAAATCACCACCAATGACCTGTAAAATCTTGTTAAATCACCACCAATGACCTATGAAATCCCATCTAACTCCTAAAATTATATGGAATCACCAAATTCTTATCATTAATGACCTGTGAAATCCCGTTTAACCCGTTAAATCCCGAAAATTTCGAAAATCCCAAAAATCCCAATGTGTATACATTTTTTTTGGTCCTACTTACCAACACCGGTTTGTTGCTTCAATGACTCATTTTAAACATTGCAAAAGTTTTTTTCCTGCCAAATCGAGCTTAAAAAAGGCTTAAAAATGACCCGCAATAGATTTCGCCTTGAAAATCCGGGTCGCCATCTAGCGGCAAAATGCGGAAATCGTAGCTGGAGCGCTTTACATGTGTGACCAACGGACGGACGGAAACCTTCCTCTATACTGTATATATAGATTTATTCATTTATATTAACTGTTTATAACTGAGAAATGTACTCAGTAAGCTACTGTACAAATGTATGATTTCACTATTTAATATTGTGTCCATTCGAGACCTCCGTAGTTTTAGCACAGTTGATTTTAGGTTTAAAATAACATAATAAGCACTTGCATTTTTGCCGGTGTTACGCTTGTAATCATTTTGCTCCAACACCTGGATTTTCGCCATATTTCATCCTAGACAACAGAATCTACTTTTGAAAAAAGAACAGCCACCGTGTACTTTTTCACCAAGCAATGCAAATCGCATCCAATAGGATGCGAGTATTGTATCACATGTTCTAATTGCTCCATTTTGTTGGTTCCAAAATATTTGTTAATATGAATGACATCATACTTTCAAATATTTGGAACAACAGGTGCCAAGGTTGTGTTATTTGTCATAGCAACAAATATTTTGGAACAATTTATTTGCGCTAAATCTGCTGTAGCAAAGGCAATTACTGTTGCAAATCGCGAGACAAAAACGCTAGGCGATGCAAAATCGCTGCATGTCTACACCCAGCATTATTCTGGTCTATCGGCAATTCGATAACATCTTGTGGTTTGGACGGTCAGAATATAAAGCAACGAAAATCTCTTATAAATCACTGAACAACTTAATGTACATACTTCTTAACACCCCACGTGCAGTCACCATGTTAAGAAACAGCTGATAAGATGCATTTCAAATTTATCCGGACACTGGAAAAAGTCGCATTTCAGCTGAAGTTTACTACTGAAAACGAAAGTGAATTACAAATTATAATGTCTATTGTGGGTCTAACTCTAACCCATAACAAGAAATTAAAATTAATTCATGACCGTATCTTACAAGTTAATCAAAATATAAACAAAAATTCTGTTTTGTATTTATATGGACAGGTGTCACTTTTGTCACAATACCGTAAAATGTGTTATCTTAATCATGAACAAATATGCAAATTAGCATGCACAGCCCTCTTATACACTAATTCCAATATTTTATCTGCAAACTCAAAATAGGCAGATCAACCAATTTGTCAGAGTATGAAAAAGAATAAATTGATATGCTTAAAGACCAAGGAAAGTCAATTAGAGTGATTGCAGGATATATCAACAGACCCAAATCAACTGTAGGTGAATATTTAGCAAAAAGAAGTGGGAAAAAACTTAAAAAACTAAAGACAGGACCCAAACCAAAGATAACATCTCGTGACTGCAGACAGATTGTGAAGTCCTGTTCAACTAATAACACCTCCACAAGGAAGATTCAACAAGAATTGAACTTGCCATGTAGTCATACAACAGTTTGGAGGGCTTTAAAGCAATCAAAAAAGTTAACCCCCTCTAACATAACACCATAAAACTGTCAGATTAGCATGGGCTCAAAATTACATGAGCTGGAAGGATGAGTGGATTGAAGTGTTGTTCAGTGATGAGAAAAAGTTCAATTTGGATGGCCATGACGGATGGACTCACTATTGGCATGATCTAAGAAAAAACCAGAGGTTTTTTCAAAGAGACAAATGGGAGGTGAATCTGTGATGGTTTGGGGGGCATTTGGCTTCAATGGAATAACAGATCTAGCATTTATAACTACAAGGATGAACTCCCCGAAGTACCAGGAAATGTTAGAAACATATTTAGTGGACACTGGACCAAACATTTGTGGTCCAAACTGGACTTTTCAGCAGGATAATGCTCCTTTGCATAGCTCAAAATCAACCAAAGACTGGTTTGAAAGCAAAAACATCAAGGTTATGAAGTGGTCAGCAAGAAGCCCAAACCTTAATCCCATAGAAAACTTATGGGGGCTCTTGGCACGATTAGTATATGCAAATGGAAAGCAATTTACCTCAGTCCAGAATTTAAAACAAGCAATTTTGGATTTTTGGGATAAAATTAAAGCCAGAATTGCTCCAAAAATTAATCACATTGATGCCTGACAGAGTATATGATGTAATAAAGCTGAATGGCAGTTATATTGGCCGCTAATTTGCTGCTGAGTAATGATTTTACTTACCTGTCAGTATAAATATGAAACAGAATTTTTGTTTATATTTTGATTAATGTAGTCTACAAGATACAGTCATAAATTAATTTTAATTTTTTGTTATGGGTTGGAGTTAGACCCACAATAGACATTATAATTTGTAATTTAGACTTGTTTTCAGTAGTAAACATCAGCTGAAATGTGACTTTTTCCAGTGCCCGGATAAATTTGAAACGCACCTTTCTGCTTAGTTCCCACTTGGCAGAAATTCCGACAGAAAATTTTCTGCTGCAGAAAATTTTCTGACGGAGTTTCTGCCAAGTGGGAACTAAGCATAACCCTCAAAGCCCCATCCTATACCACAATTGTGACCAGCTGCAGTTGTGAAAACAAATTTTTTTTAAAATTTTTTTTTAAAAAATCTGAAATTTGCAGTACCTGTTAAGAATATGCATTTACATTTTCTGAATTAATTTCATTGCAATCGGGCATAAAATAAAAAAGTTATT
>JH431176.1:29405-64616 GCA_000239455.1 Strigamia maritima
GCCTGACAGAGTATATGATGTAATAAAGCTGAATGGCAGTTATATTGGCCGCTAATTTGCTGCTGAGTAATGATTTTACTTACCTGTCAGTATAAATATGAAACAGAATTTTTGTTTATATTTTGATTAATGTAGTCTACAAGATACAGTCATAAATTAATTTTAATTTTTGTTATGGGTTGGAGTTAGACCCACAATAGACATTATAATTTGTAATTTAGACTTGTTTTCAGTAGTAAACATCAGCTGAAATGTGACTTTTTCCAGTGCCCGGATAAATTTGAAACGCACCTTTCTGCTTAGTTCCCACTTGGCAGAAATTCCGACAGAAAATTTTCTGCTGCAGAAAATTTTGAATGTAGAAAGCAGCAGTGTTTACAAATTGCCTTCCTTAGCTGGCATCCATTTTTAAATTTTATTTTCTGCACTTTTTTGCCCACTTTTCAGTCCACAGGTGGGAACCAACGACAGAAAAACATACTTTTCTGCACAGCAGAAAATTTTAAGTGCAGAAAAGTATGTGGACTGAAAAGTGCACAAAAAATTGTAGAAAAGTAGAATTTAAAAATGGATGCCAGCTAAGGAAGGCAATTTATAAACACTGCTGCTTTCTACACTCAAAATTTTCTGCAGCAGAAAATTTTCTGACGGAGTTTCTGCCAAGTGGGAACTAAGCATAACCCTCAAAGCCCCATCCTATACCACAATTGTGACCAGCTGCAGTTGTGAAAACAAATTTTTTAAAATTTTTTTTAAAAATCTGAAATTTGCAGTACCTGTTAAGAATATGCATTTACATTTTCTGAATTAATTTCATTGCAATCGGGCATAAAATAAAAAAGTTATTGTAAAAAGAAAAAACCGTCCCCTTAAATTCCCAGCTTAAGTTTTTGGTTATTTTTACTGCAAATTTTACTTTAGTGAGAGCGCTTTTAGAATATCGCGCCCCTATATATAAACTAAATAACCATACACAGCATTAACCCTTCATCTTTGAAACACATGGTCAACTGAGTTAATGTGAAACTAATTGCAATTTAAATTAAGTTGATATAGACAATTGTTATTATAAATAAATGATTAAAAACACCTTGCATGCTGTTTAAAACAACATTTTGTCCGCATGTCTTAATTATTACAATTGGTGATATACAGGGTGTCCCAAAAGTCTAGACCCCCCAAATAATTTCCAAAATACTTGAGATATCAGAAAACTGAAATAAAACTCATATAGGAAATCATTCTTTGCAAATCTGATGGCACTCTCAAATTTGACCTCTGACCTTGGAAAGGACAGAATTCAAGTTGGAACTTTTGAACGGTAAGAGATAGAGCATTAATTCCAATTAGAAAGTGGTAGAGCATGGCCTAATTAGTCTAAAAACATAATTTACTAAAAATATTTTCCTATGAAATTTTTGAAAAAACTCAATAAAATTGTCTCTACAGCTGCATGATGAAATTAAGTAAACACAGTAAATAAGCTTTACTAAAATTTCACCAAAGTTGTCAAAATAATGGACAAACATTATTTTTACTTTAATCTAAAAAAAAGCAAATGAAAACAAATTAAACAATTAAAAATAAATATTACGATGCATTAGTTTATTGTTTATTTAATTAACTGAACAATAACCTAATGCACCAGAATAGTGAAGTGAGAGTGAATCAATAAGTAACTAGTCAAGAATTTGTCCATTTTCACAATGGCAGAACATCCATTGCATGAGTTGGTGGATATGGTCCTCTGCCATGCACGTGTTGATGGTAATGTTCATGCTGCTTGCATGAGAGATTCCTTGGCTGCCGACAACCCACGCGTAAAACCCTAAGACGTGCCGTTGCTCGTTTTCTGGAAGCAGGAAATGTTGTACATCGGCCACGTCAAGGAAGGCCACGGACTGTGACAATAGAAGAACCCGCCATAATAGTACTTGCAGCTGTAGCTGCAAACCCCCATACTAGCATCAGAACCATTGAAAAGGATGTTGGTGTCAGTCGTTCATCTGTGCACAGAATACTGCATGAACATAAGTTTCATCCATTCCACATGCATTGCCACCAGGCTTTAGAAGAAAGAGCACGTATGGATTTTTGCAACTGGCTGCTCTGTCGCTTGGATGATGACCCAGACTTCACAACAAATATTTTGTGGTCTGATGAGGCCCAGTTTTCAAGAAATGGTGTTGTCAATCGTCACAATGCACATTACTGGACAGAAAACAATCCCAGATGGTTACACCAAACCACATTCCAAGTCAACTGGAGAGTGAATGCATGATGTGGTATTTACAACACCCAAATTTTAGGTCCTGTATTCTACAATGGAACTTTAAATGCACAGCGGTATACAAATGTGATTTTAAACGGAATCGTTTTGTAATTTACTGACGATTTGCCGCTGGCTGCATATCGTAATTTGTGGTACCAACAGGATGGGGCACCACCACATTATGCAAAAACCACTCGCCAACACTTAGATATGATGTTTCCTGGCCATTGGATTGGACGAGGAGGACCAGTGGCATGGCCAGTTCGTTCGCCAGACCTTATCCCATTAGACTATTTTTTATGGGATCATATCAAGAAAATTGTGTATGCAACAGAACCTGCTACACCTGATGACCTGCAAAGAAGGATCAGAGAAGCATGCCATAACATTTCATTACAAACAATGATGAATGTTAAACAGTCGATTGCATATCGTGCACAGTTATGCATAGGTGCGCACGGAAAACACATTGAGCCTCTGCTTGATTAGCAACAAGCTAATCAAGCATTAAGCATAAAGCATCTGCTTGATTAGCTTGTTGCTAATCAAGCAGATGCTTTAATTGTTTAATTTGTTTTCATTTACTTTTTTTTAGTTTAAAGAAAAACTAATGTTTGCCCATTATTTTGACAACTTTGGTGAAATTTTAGTAAAGCTTATTTACTGTGTTTACTTAATTTCATCATGCAGCTGTAGACTATTTTAGTGGTTTTTTTCAAAAATTTCATAGGAAAATATTTTTAGTAAATTATGTTTTTAGACTAATTAGGCCATGCTCTATCACTTTCTAATTGGAATTAATGCTCTATCTCTTACCGTTCAAAAGTTCCAAATTGAATTCTGTCCTTTCCAAGGTCAGAGGTCAAATTTGAGGGTGCCATCAGATTTGCAATGAATGATTTCCTATATGAGTTTTATTTCAGTTTTCTGATATCTCAAGTATTTTGGAAATTATTTGGGGGGGGTCCAGACTTTTGGGACACCCTGTATAATAGTGTTGGTTGGAGAAACCATGGTAACAACACTAAAGCGCTTCAAAGTAGAGACTCCGAATGGTCACAATTGTGACCATTAATCGGGCTCTACGTTGTTCCAAAATTTCAGGGCTTTGAGGGTTAACTGATGTTTGTCTGTCTAGCTACAGAGTTTGTAGCAGACGGCACTTGTAATGATTATTTACTTACTTGATATTTATTTTAAGTTTTGCCACTAGATGTCGAGTTTAGTCAATCTGATTGATCATCGCTCCCAGGTAGTAAGCGGCCCAGGTGCTATAATTTCATTTGTAAGTTTTTATTTATTTGTCCATTAAATTATTTTTACTTTTATTATTTAATGACTACAATCCATCTCATGCCATTGGAGCAAGTTGCTCTAGTTTCCAACATTCGTCCACTTCATCCTTTTACCGTTTGATCAACTTGACAGTGACAGGCCTACTTGTGTTGACGCTAACCGAGTGCGAGCCGACCAGCAACCGGCTGCAACCCGCCCAGCGACCGGCTGCGACCCGCCAATAGAGAGCCGTCTTTTTGCCGGGCGCTAGGTGCAAGTTACGTAAACCTTAGAGCAGAGAAGCCAACATCCGTTCACTTATTTTCTTAAATATATGATAGTTCGTTCACAAATTTTCCTGCGTGATAAGATCACGAGAGCATATCTCTCAAAAAAAAGAGACAAGACAAAATGACTACTACACAACAATCGCCCAATCTCAAGAATATTTTTAAAATCAGTAAATTAGAGCAAAGGAGCGATTTTAACAATGGTCAAGTCTGAGAAACAACTTATAAAGACAAAATGCAGCTATTGAAAGTTTACAGTCTGTTGAGAGTGGCTTGTCTAAAGAATTATGATTTGAATGTGTGTTTTATTCAATTTAATGGAGTGAAAATTATGAAATTATGAAAATTATGAGAAAATTTGAAAACCATCTGCACAATTTCAGGCAGAAAACGTGCAAAAAAAAATTGCCAAAAAACAAGTGACTGAAAAATAGTTTGGGTTTGTTCAAAACAACTTCTTTCTTTATGATATGTGATGTCTTAAATCAAAAAGATGTTATTTTGGATTAATCCAATTTTTTTTATCTGCAAGTTTTCTGCCTGAATTTTCTCATTATTTTTATAAGAAAATGTTTTTATTAAATTATGTTTTTAGACTTATTCGACCATGCTCTACAACTTTCTAATTGACGTGAGGATTAGGCGCTAACTCAAACGGTTAAAAAGTTAAGAAAGCAATGGATCACTTCATCTAGAGGTCAAAAGTCAAATTTTATGTCGCCATTAACTTTGCCATACCCACTTTACTATTCGACTATGTCAACAAATTTTTTCGAAGATGGACAGGTTGAGAGAAAATTCGACTTAACACCCTTAGTTGGGACACCCTGCTGTATATTAAATATTGACATTTCAATTTGCTTCAGACACAATTTATAGTCGATCTAATTCACATGTTTCTAATTCTGAGCTGTGACTTTGATTTTCCTAAAGTCATTTTCTGTTCTTTTTTTCCACAAGGATTTTTATTTTTAATTTTAGTCGAAAATTTCTACGTAAAAACATACACGAAAAAACAACCTGTCATTGATAGCATGTCGAAAACTCACGCTGAATAGATATAGTTTTTATGTAAACAAAAGTATAGCCAGTCAAAGTACTTCAGTTGTATCCAAGTGGCTGTGCTACAATGCACATGAAATAACAAAAGATAATAAAAATAAAATAAAATAATTTTTTTTAATATTTCACTGTAATACTCATTGAGTAAAATAGCATCAATTAACCAATCAATCAATCACCATCAGCAGGTGTGTTCAAAACAGTTTTTTATGAAAAACCGTTTTTGGTAAAAAATTATATTTAATAACATAACTCTTTCCAGTTAATTTGCTGCCTATTTGCCGCCTCTTTGCCGCCTCTTTGCCGTTAAATCCAAGCTATAATTTTTATTTTTATTGCTGAAGGAGCGTAGCGAGAGTAGCTTTCATACAGCCGCATATGCCTGCCCAAATAGGTTTTTCTCTGTTTTCTCTGTAAAGGCTGTTTCTCATCGAATATATATCCGATTGACGTAAAATTTGGCGCATAGAGCTGAGAAACAACATAATCCTGGTACCCTGAAAAATTTAGCAAATTTGGCCAAGTAGTTTTTAAGTTATAACAGTTTTAAGAGAAATTACCGATGACGCCATTTTCTGACGAAAAATTGAAACGTCACGCCATGTGCGCGTACAGTAAACGCATAGATAAACGTCCAAAAAACACATTGTGATCAACATTGATGCCCACTCAGCCCACTCAAGCTCGCTCCGATTGACGTAAAATTTGGCGCATAGAGCTGAGAAACAACATAATCTTGGTACCCTGAAAAATTTAGCAAATTTGGCCAAGTAGTTTTTAAGTTATAACAGTTTTAAGAGAATTTACCGATGGCGCCATCATGTGACGAAAAATTAAAACGTCAAAATTGTCCAAAAATTGCGATCATGGGTTCATTGGAAAAAGGACAAAACACTAATCATTGGATATAATTTTTTATTTAAATGAGGTTGTGAAAGTAAAATTATTGGCGTTTTTTGATCGCGATAAAAGGAGACAAAAAAATCAACATGCGCCGAAGTCGTAGAAAATAATTGGCGCTCATATGAACATTCATTTCGAACGTTTCATGAACGTTTCTGGTACCGAGTATAAATGCAGTTCGTTGATGAAGCTAATTGCTGATACTAATTTCACAATTTTTCTCAATAGCAGTTTATCTATTAATTAGAGCAATGGTTGGTTTGCATTGTGAAAACTGTTGGTCACATTTGGGACCAAATTTAAAGGAGTTAATCAATAAAATCAACCATATACGATACCTACCCTTCCAAAAACAACAAACTGAACAATCAATTCTCAATCCCCTCCCCCATCTCTTTAAAAAAAAAAACTAAAAAAAAAACTTCAACTTTAAAACAATTATGACCACACACACCAATTTCATGTTTTTTTTCTTCAAAATTTCATGTTTCTTAAATGAAAAGAAATTAAAAAAATTTTTCAACCACCTAACTTGCATGGTTTTTGCTACTTTCGTTAATTTTTTGTATGCTGCAAGCTCGCTCAGCTAACTACAAGCGCCTGGGGTCGACTTGTATTACTAGTTATTTTGATTCATATTAGCCGGAAGCAGACGCTTTTTGCGTCATTTTAATGAAATTGGTTTTTCGAAAAACCATTTTTGATAAACGATGAAAATTGCGGTTTATCAAAAAGGTATATTGAAAAACCGATACCCAATTCGTATCTTAAGCAAAGATGTCTAAAGTAGGAGAATTCGGATGAATATGATGTCAAATACATCATATCCTGCCACAACTACACAACTTAAGAATTTTATTCAGGCAATATTGAACGCAACTTAACTGAGATTAATTGACTTAAGCAAGTCATTTTCCATAACTATGACGTCTATAACTTCACATGCAATGTGCTTACGTCAACTCAGCAGTTAAGTCAACTCTTAAATCCAACCTTGGCTAGAGCAATTTTAAACACACATCATCATGTGGTATAAAATTAATTTTTAACATTTACGCTTTGCACTTGCAAATTACGGTTAAAATTACACCGGCCAAGGTTGGATTAATGGGAAAATATTACCAATTTCCTATTAAGCAACAGATGTTCGCTACCCGGCATCCGGCATCCATACTCATTGTTCCATACTCAGTTCAATAAAAAGAGTGTCTGGACCAGAGAGGAAGATATCTAGAATTCAACTGTTTAAGTCAGACAGACAAACATGGAGACAACTATAAGCAATATCTCAACTTCTACCTTTTTTGAGGATATGTGGGAACTAAGAGGTAATATGTTGTATTGTATACTAAACATGACATTTTGTAAAAATTGCACCGCTGATTTCACGATCCTAATTCTAGATAGAAGACTAGATGACTATGCCACCATGAACAGTCCTCTTTGTGTCCTAATGGTGTGTTGCTTCTATGTCTTATTTTCTTTTTATATTGGTCCCTGGCTAATGGAAAATAAAAGACCATACAATATAAAACCAGTCATCATAACATATAATACCATCATGGTTGTAGCCAATGGCTACATTTTCGTACAAGTATAAACTTGACCATTAATGAACTATGTCAAGTTGCTAAACGTATGTTTTTATAGGGTTGGAGGTACGGATGGTCAGAATACAAGTTACTCTGTGAACCAGTGGATGTGTCTAACTCCATTAATAGTTTGATGGTAAGATAAAAATAAAAATTTATATCTAACAAGAAAATTAGCATACAGTATACCGTATACACTCGCATATAAGTCGACCCGCGTATAAGTCGACCTCGAGTTAAAACGGGTCAAAAATATTAACCCGCGTATAAGTGGAAGAAAAATACCAGGATTTGGTCCAAAAATCCTCGATTTTATATGCGAGCATATACAGTATTCAAAATCATGTCCGTTCAAGGTTCAGGACACCCTATAGGTAGCCTATGGGGTGGCCTGCATGTTGAACGGATGTGAGTTTTAAAAAAAAAGGTTTGTTTCTTTAACCCGCGTATAAGTCGAGTTTGAAAAAATAGGCCTAGATTTGGTCCAAAAATCCTCGACTTATATGCGAGTATATACGATACATACGAAATTTTTGATAAGTCAACCTTATTAATAGTTTCATGAGTTAACTTAAAAGTCAAGTGTAGTCAAAATTTTAATTTTAACCTTCCAAGAGCCAATGATGTAAACAAATGTATACTATCACTACACTGGTATAGGAAATTTTCCTTAAAAATTTTTTAAAAATTCTGATGCTTGGCTACTTTGTACTGTTCATAATAAAGAATTTTATCGTATAAATTTAAAAAATTTTAGTTAAAAATTCTACAAAATACAAGGCTTGCAAAATTCAGCCCCTGAATCGTTCCATGTTAAATTTTGGGCAGCTGCCCTGCAATTAGTTAAAGCACTTCGGCTTAGAGCGCCACCACCATTTATGGTGGGAAGTAAAAACAAAATATCCAAATTCCAGTAAAGTTATGAATTTATAAATTTTTGTTCAAAACTCTAATGGAAAATGAGATGTTTTGTAGATAACTTATTTAGCATGTTTTAAATCTTGCAAATAGTTTTATTGCATTAAATATAGATGAATTTGATAAAATTAATAAAAATTTTATCGCGATCAGAGTGAGTCTCATGTTTTGAAATTATTAAATATAAGCGCCATCTAGTGCCGACCACAACAACTAGTGCTAAAGCGCTACCATACAACAGCTTTATGCAATTATACAAATGTATACATTATCGGTTTGCCATGTTCATTAGAGTCATTGGCTCTTGGAAGGTTAATATGTGAAAGAATGTAACAATAACATGTATTTTATTCTTTAGAATATTTTATTGTTGCATATTTATAATTTTATAACAATTTCAATATTCTTTAGCAAAAATGCAATGCATCACGGTCAAATTACGTTCCCAATCCTAAAATTTAAATAACCTAGAACAAGTTCTCAGGTTTGGTCGTCGATCGAATTTCAACTCTCTGAGCATGCGCATACATGTGTGCACGTGCAGATGGTAGTTTTATTAACAATCAGAACTGGTGATGTCGATCAATGCTTGTTCGACCATGATGCACTGCATGGCAAACAAAGCGAGCCAACTAGACATTGCTTTTGCCATAAAATAATAAATATGCAACAATAAAATATTCTAAAGAATTAATACATGTTATTGTTAAAATTAAAATTTAATTTAATGTAATTGAAATTAAAATTTAATTTAATGTAATTGAAATTAAAATTTAATTTAATGTAATTGAAATTAAAATTTTCATTACATTTGACCTTTAAAAAAAATATGAAAGATCCTAACATTTCATTTCTTTTAATTTATGTAGGCTATCAACTTAACTTATGCGTACTATGTGACTAAATATCTGGACTGGTTTGACACGGTAAGAAAACATATAATAAAAATTACGAGCTTTGCCAATTAGATTTTTTCCAATTAAGTACTAAAAGTCTTAGAAACAAGTTTTTGAATGTGTGTTTTTAGATGTTTATGATTTTGCGTAAAAAATATACGCATATAAGTATACTTCACCTATATCATCATGGTATCAT
Source organism: Strigamia maritima (assembly GCA_000239455.1). NCBI lineage: Eukaryota > Metazoa > Arthropoda > Chilopoda > Geophilomorpha > Linotaeniidae > Strigamia > Strigamia maritima. The sequence goes on from JH431176.1 coordinate 38,813, forward strand.
GCCTTTAAACTCGTGGATGATCGTCCGATATTTGCCTGGTAAATTACTAAAAAGAGATTTACTGTATATACTCGCGTGTAATTAAGTCGAGGATTTTTAGACCCAATCATTTATTTTATTTTATTTTTTTTTAGTTATTTTTTTAATTTTTTTTAATACTTAAAATGGCTATTGACCTTCGTATAAATCGAACCAAATAAAAATAAAATAAAAAATAAAATTTAGCGGGTTGATTTACACGCTTTTTGACCCTTTTTAAGGCAGGGTCATCTTATATGCGGATCGAGTTATACGCGGGTCGCAGTGCCGGATTTATGCCTAGGCCTACAAGGCTCCGGCCTAGAGGCCCAGCCAGCCTAGGGGCCCCGGTGGTCGTATGATTCCATAAATTTTATATAATAACGTAACTATAGTAACATAGACATGTTTATTAAAGTCATTAAAATTGATTAAAAATTATATGTTCTGTACTAGTGCATTTAATTTGCTAAATTTCCAAAATAGCTTCGAGATGGTGGGGGCCCAAATGTCAAGTGCATAGGGACCCTGGGTTTCTAAGTCCGGGCCTGCAGGGTCGACTTATACGCGGGTCGACTTATACGCGGGTCGACTTATACGCGGGTCGACTTATACGCGGGTCGACTTATACGCGGGTCGACTTATACGCGGGTTGACTTATACGCGAATCGACTTGTACGCGGGTAATTCTTTTTATTATATTTATTATATTTATTAATCTGTTTGTTTAGGGGGTCATATGCTATTCGGAGGAATGCTCAATACCTTTGTGCATGTTGTAATGTACACTTATTACACTTTAGCCGCGTTAGGCCCTCAAATGCAAAAATATTTGTGGTGGAAAAGATATATCACACTCATGCAAATGGTAAATTCATCTCACTCTCAATCGATATTAAATATTGACATTTCAATTTGTTTCAGACACAATTTATAGTCGGCCTAATTCACATGTTTCTAATACTGACTTGTGACTTTGATTTTCCTAAAGTCATTTTCTATTCCATTTTTCCACAAGGATTTTTATTTTTAATTTTATTCGGAAATTTCTATTTGAAAACATACACGAAAAAACAACCCGTCACTCATAGCGAGTCGAAAACTCACGCTGAATAGATCTAGTTTTTAAGTATAGCCAGTCAAAGTAGTTCAGTCAGTTGTATCCACTGCGCTAAGATTGGAAAACAAACAGCCCAGACTCCAGTGAAGCCCGGGCCAGGACTTGAACCCAGATCTCCCAATTGTCGGTTGGGTGCTTTAGCATTAAGCTACAGAATCTGAAACTGAAACTGAATGTTATTTATATTCACCAGTGGCTTTAATGTTCTCATCACATCTATACTAGGTGAAAAACATGTTGGAGTTCCAGGTAGTTTAATGGTAAAGCACCCAACCGGCAATTGGGGGATCTGGGTTCAAGTCCCAACCCGGACTCCACTAACATTAAAGCATTTTCTAATCTTATTTCAAAGTGTTTTCGTGTTGTTTTCTTATAAGTCCTGCGCTATAATCAGAATATAATAAAATACACATTTAAAATATTTTTTGCACCTTGGTCACTTCATGTAACCATTTTGTATGATTTAAAATAAACCACACCAGTATAAAAGCAATTTGGTGAAGTTTTTTAGTTTGCATGCACATTAAAGTCTATTTACCTATAAGTTTGGAGTAACTTGAATTGGTCGTGGCAACTAACTCGTAAATGGTGTTGCGCGTAACAAAGTAGTTCTAAACCGGCCAAAACCAGTCGTCAAATGTTCGACCGGGCCATCTATTTATCCAAGATGGCGGTTTCACACGGTTCGACCAGGCCATCTATTTCTTCAAGATGGCGGTTTTGCGTGGTTTATTAAAAAATGACCTCTACTTTCATTGATTACTGACAGACTTGTGACTTAGGGTATGAATACTTTCCTGCGATCAGTCCACTAAGCAATCCGAGTTACTCCAAACTTATAGGTAAATATATTAGAGTTTAATGCTCCAGATATATTATTGTTTATTTATGCGTTTATTTACAGGTATTATTCCTAGTTGTCTTATACCTAAGTCTGTTATCTGATTATATGTTTGGCCATGGCTATTTCCACACAATGTGTGGAAATAACACAGTGGCTATTCCCACACACTGTGTGGAAATAGACATGTCTATTCCCACACAATGTGTGGGAATAACGCAATGTCTATTTCCACACATTGTGTGGGAATAGACGTGTCTATTCCCACACAATGTGTGGAAATAGCCACTGCAACACAAATGTGGAAATAGCCGACTCTGTATAAAGACCGTCTATTCGCACATTTGAAAATAAAAATGAAAATAAAAATGAAATGTGGGAATAGACGTGTCTATTTCTACACAATGTGTGGAAATAACACAGTGGCTATTCCCACAGAAAAAAAACAACTAAAAATACGAAAATGAAATTTTAAAATTATATTTTTATTGATGAAAATTACATAAGATTGAAGACAACCGAATAATTACTAAACCGCTTGCAAATGTAAGAATCCTTCTAGATTCTCTTAACATTTAATCCACCCTTTTTTAAACATGCAACATGAAAATATTTGTTGCAAGTTGTGCATTCAACCATATTTTTAGCTCTAAAGTAGCTTCCAAGTGAGCGCGAAGTGAATTTTGAACAAAATCATATTTAGAGGGACATTCCTTTGCGCAAAGCAAACGAGCATTATCAATCGCCATCACTCCGCAATCATTGTCATTGCACTGCTTCGTGCATTTGTTAAATCGTACACTTAATAGACATTCGTGCAGGAAAAAGCGTACTAAAAATATGGTTGAATGCACAACTTGCAACGAATATTTTCATGTTGCGTGTTTAAAGAAGGGCAGACTAAATGTTAAGAGAATCAAGAAAGATTCTTACATTTGCAAGCGGTGAAGTAATTATTCGGCTGTCTTTAATCTTATGTAATTTTCGTCAATAAAAATATAATTTTAAAATCTCATTTTCTTATTTTTAGTTCTTTTTTTCTGTGGGAATAGCCACTGTGTTATTTCCACACATTGTGTAGAAATAGACATGTCTATTCCCACATTTCATTTTTATTTTCATTTTCATTTTTATTTTCAAGTGTGAGAATAGCCAATCCTGTAACGGCCGTCTATTTCCACACAATGTGTGGAAATAGACATTGCGTTATTCCCACACATTGTGTGGAAATAGACATGTCTATTCCCACACAATGTGTGGAAATAGAAACTGCATATATGTTTTGTCAATAGATGGCACCGGTATAACTTTAGGTTTGCCCTGTCTAGTAGTCACATGACATCTTACACTGTCTCATGCCATGTGACATCACACACTGCCTCTACTGCCTGCCAAGATGGCTGCTCCCGTGTGCTCTATTAATTTCTTAGTTTGTTGTAAGTTTTTAATATTATTTGGCAATTAAATTGTTTTGGTTTTACTTTTTATAAACCATTGAGTCATTAGACAGTTTGCAATTTCTCGTACAAAATTTTTATTATTACGAGACTTGTATTACTACGAGATTTTATTAAAAATCTCGTGATTTCATTTTTCGTTGCAACTCTCTCGGACAAGATTTTTGAAAAATCTCGTTTCAAATTGTTGTGTATACGACTTCACTTGCACATGCGCACTGCCTACAATCACAACAATTGTCGTGAAATTCTGCCGCCATTTTCCCTTCGCTTTGACTGCAATTTTGGCAAAGTTGTGTTGATTACATTATCTCAGGTTAGTGTTTTAATCAGTCAAACACTTTGCACAAACCACAAGCCCAATACTTAAACTTAATTTGTGTAGGGTGCCTTAAAGGTATAAGAGTCTGCTGCCGATTTAAATGTCATATGTAATATGTTTCGTGACAAATCACAAACATTGATACGACATTTTATTAACGAGATTTAAAAAAACAATATTTTTTTGAAAATTTCGTTTTTTTAGATCTCGTTTTCGGTCTCGTACGAGAAATCGCAACTGTCTATTCTGTGTGCCTGGATAATGCCTACTCACTTGCGCACATCGCGAGTAAGCTTACTCGTTTTCGAACATCGCGTTTGCTCATCACTCACGTACTCACATCAACGCTTCCATAGCTTTATGAAATGGAAATTCGAATAAAATAGACTTTAGTAGGCCAACAATACACAGAATGGTATACCTTCCGAAATACAAACCTTTACCATTTGATCACATCCTTTTTTCAACCATTCATATTTCTAAACTCTATCCAACAATTTGTGCACGAAACTAAGAAGTGAACTTTTTTGCATTGTACCAAAGTATACATTGTGCTATCTTATTTTAATCCTCCAGTCTAGCTAAGTCAAAAAATCATTGTTTCATAACCAAAAAATGTGCGCAACAATACAAAAACCCAAACGTAAATAATTTTTTTAAATATTTCACAAGCGTTTTTGTTTGTTAACAATAGCATACGCATTGTTGGACTACAAAGCGATAATTTTTCGACTCAGCTCAACTAGAGAATTAAAATAAGATACCACAATATACAGTGTGTCTCAGAATTCATGTTACACAGAAATAGAGGGAACCAGGAAATCACATTTCCACTAATCAAAAATTTCAAAAAAATTTCCCACATAGTCATAGTCCCAAAAACAATGAAAGATTTCAAATATCCTGCGTCAAGCATATTACCCACGTTTGCCAGGTTAAAGCGCAATTCTCAAATAAACGGGAAATTTTTTTTTAAATTTTTGATTAGTATAAATGTGATCTCCTGGTCCCCCTCTTTACCCTCTATTTTTGTGTAACATGAATTCTGATACACCTTGTGTACGTTCAGTACAATGCATAGGTTATTCATTAACCAATGGGAGTTTCGTGCACGAATTGTTAGATAAAATTTAGATTACACATAATACTTGTGAACCATAAAAAAAATTGGAAAATCCATTAGCATAATATGATGGAAATGTTTCCTACTGTAAATTTTATAATTAGTAAAAACTACCGGGTTGGTTGTGCTATGAAGGTATAAATTCAGGGAAATAAATTTCTATAAAGATTTGCGTGCATGATAAATTGCTCACAAAAAAGCACCATCTGTATAAATTAAATTCACATTTACAGTACAGTTATGTGCTGCAGTAACTCAAGCATGGAATTATTCTATCAAAATGTTTCATTTTCAAACTTGTATGATGACATATGGGAACGTAGAGGTAAAAATGAGAATATTTGAGATGCAATAATCTGCTAACTTAACTATCTTTTCATTTCTTATAGACAAGAGAATGGATGGATACTTGTTTATGGATAGTCCTATTCCAGTTGTATTGATGTGTGTAGTTTACATATTATTTTCACTGTATATTGGCCCATGGTTCATGAAGAATAGAAAACCATACAATGTGAAACCGTTGGTTATAATCTTCAATATCACCATGACTGTAGTCAATGCTTATATTCTTATACTAGTAAGTATATCCTAAAACGTATATCCTAAAACGGATACTGCACGACATTTTTAGTTTCCGTCTTATCTAATCTCGCCTGATACCAATCTTTTTAGCAATAATTGTTGTCTAATGTTATGGTTAGTCCACATTGAACGTAACGGTAACGTAACTTACAAAAATTTAACAAAACTTAAAGAAAGTATCATATTGTTTACTGTTTGTTGACAGTAAATAGACGGTTTGCGCTTTCACAAACGTAATTTTTTTAATTACGAATGTTAGATAAATACGAGATTTTAAAAATAAATCTTGTATTTAATTTAATATTCGTATTACAAACGTACGAGATTTATTTTCCATTTTGTTCGTATATAAATTGTTAATACGAATGCACTGCACATGCGCAGTGTGCACAAAACTTTGCACATTCGGATTGTTCTGCAATTTGTAGCCAGCGCGGCATCCATCTTGATTTTCATCGGCTTGTTGTATTTTCGGTAAGTGTTTAGTCATCCAGGTTAGTAATTTGTTTGCAACTAACTATTTTTGATACAAACATGTCATTAAACACAACACTGGAACATTACAATCTTTGAGCAAGCCATGTTTCTCATTCATTTGTTTATTTTGTTTCCTTCGTGTTTAATTGTTTGTGCAAGCGCAATCTGAAGCAATTTTAATAATTTCGAGACACGAGATAATTAATAAAAATGAATTTATTTCATATTTATTAATTATCTCGTGTCTCGTAATTAAATCTCGTTCGTGAAAGCGCAAACCGTCTAATGTAAACCAAACAATCACGCAATTTCTCATTGAATCTCGTTTTCATGCGAGGAGCAGCTGTCTTCTCATTGGTTGCCAGAATTTCTCAAGTTACATTACTTCCTACTTCAAAATCGATTTTGAAGTAGGAACTTAAGTTTTCACTTCATAATTGAATTTGAATGTTAAGTCTTATAGTAATTGTCCCAGGTGTAACCAAGGAAAATTATAAATAATAGATAACGATTGTCATATTCTATAGGGTTGGAGGTATGGATGGTCGAAATACAAGTGGATGTGTGAACCGGTTGATACTTCTGACAGCACTGAGGCTTTGCTGGTACGTATAATATCTTAATCTTAATCCTTTTTTTGGTAATCAAAATTTAAATTACCAAATACCGAATACCGAATACGAGTAAAATTCAGTGTATAACAGACCATCTTTGTCCTACATACAGAGTGGTTTAAGTTGAAGCTCTCAAACTGTCCATTTTAGGAAAAATCTGTTTGCGTAGTTAAATAATAGTAAAGTGGGTATGGCACAAAGTTAATGGCGATATAAAATTTGACCTTTGACCACTACAAGCGACCCATTGCTTTCTTAACTTTTTAACCGTTTGAGTTAGCGCCAAACACTCAATTAGAAAGTTGTAGAGAATGGTCTAATTAGTTTAAAAACACAATTCAATGAAACCATTTATAAAAATTATGTTTTTTTTATATATATGTTTCCTTTTCTTGTTGTTGTTGTTGAAGAATTAAAACATAGGAAAATTATAAGGAGGAATAATATTAGGTGCATTCAGGAACTAAAACATGTCAAAAGTGAGTTTTGCGTATGGTTAGTTTTGTGTGTGTTTTGTGTATGTTTTGTGTATAATTCTGAGTGTGAAAATCTGAGGCACGTTTTAGCTAAGTTTTAGGCAAGTTTTAGCTTCGTTTTAGCTTCTATCACATGACTTGAAGCAGTCATGTTTCGTCTAAAACAAATGGCGCCGATCAGTAAAGTTAGATGCTGCGCAGAGGAATGTTCAATTGTAAGACAACTCGTGTCTCGTGAAACGCAGGAATTGTAGCGTTTCTTGACTAAAACATAAACGGTTCCGGAAATGACGACACATTTCAGAAAACGAAATGAGAGAAACGACTGAGACATGAAAATGTTTTAGTTCCTGAATGCACCTAGTGTAAACATGTTTGTTTGGTGCAAATCATGTAATCTTCTGAGCATAAATTTTGGTTTTTTGGTTTCAACAATTGACTAAATAGCATAAAAATTTGATTACAAAACACATAAGTGACTATTACCTAATTTAATTTAAAAAATGACTAAATTTTCTTTTTAGATTACAAAATTAGTGTATTACTATTTTTTGACGAAATTAATTGACTGGATTGATACAGTAAGTAATCCTACTTTCACAATTAATGAGAGAGAGTAAAATGACTATTGTTTCAGCTCCTGTTTATAATGAGAAAAAAATTTAATCATGTAAGCATCTTACATGTGTATCATCATTGTTGTATGCCATTTAATATTTGGCCTATAGTTCGATTCCTGCCAGGTATAGTTATATTATGTGATTGACCTCAATTGAAACAATAGAAACATAAATATTGTCTTTGTAGGCGGCCATACAACATTTCTAGGAGTGCTCAACACATTTGTTCATATAATTATGCACAGTTACTATACAATGTCAGCATTTGGTCCAAAATGGCAAAAGTTCCTTTGGTGGAAAAAGTATCTTACAATCATGCAAATTGTAAGCAATTAGGAGTTAAGACTCTGTGAAAAACATGAACATTTATACTGTATACATTCCACTTGAATTGGATAAAGATTTTCTTTATATATACAGTTTATAGACCTCCCAAGCAAAATCTTAAAACAAACTTATTCGACAAGAATCTGGTGATCCGTAGTTTATCCGCACGACAATTATGCCGGAAACACACTAGGCGCAAATCGCGTCGCTTTGCGATTTTTAATCCGCTTATTTCCTGTTAAAATCGCCTTTTGCCAAGAGATTTTGAAAGTACATGCTGCCAGTACTTTTTTGATTGTGATTTCAAATTGCAGCCAATCAGGAGCGCTTTTTTTAGGGTCATTCAAAATCGCAAAGCAACGCGATTCGCACCTAGTGTGTCTCCAGCATTAATGTTTGCAGAAATAATGTCCTAGATCAATTTATAGGACTTTCACAGGATTTTTTTTATATTCCTATACAAACAGCCCCGGGCGCCCTATAGTTCTGTATTGACACAAAGTTGTGTTTTGGCCTAAGGACAGATAGTCAGCCCTAGGCCATAAACAGGAAAACCTGATTCTTAATCAAGAAAACCAGTTGCAGACAAATGTAGGCAATAATCTATAGCAAACTGAATATTATAAGCCATTCAATCCAATCTACTCCTTAGATTATAAGTGCCAATGTGCCATTCCAATCCCAATAAGATATTTCCAATGTTCTACACAGAGCCGATAAAACCCGACGACCGACTGCATAAATTGTAGAATGTAGACACATGTAAAATTAACAAATTCATATACATTTCAGGTACAATTTGTTCTGATTGGCTTGCATTTCATTTACAGTCTGTGGAAAGACTGTGGTTTTCCAAGGAAATCTATTTACTTTTATTTCCCACAAGTGATCATCATGTGCACTTTATTCGGCAACTTTTACACGAAGGCATACAAAAGGAAACAAAAATAATTTCTTCATTAAGATGATGAATGCACTTACTAGAAACAATAAGTATTTTATAAAAAATTGTATATTTAACTTAAAAACAATAATAATAAAAAAAAAAAATTAATGTTTTGATTAATTAAGGAAGAAAAAAAACATATTTATGGTTCTTGCAATGTTTCAATAGAATAAGATTGCTTTTAGTGATAAATAAATAAATTTTTTCCAAGAACAAAACAGTTGTGGTAGTGTCAGCACACCTGCTGGCATACCTGGTAATTTATTCAAAATATCTTATATAAATGCTGAGAAGTAATTGGGACTTGGGTTTAAAACTTGCCAGCACGATTTTCAATAACTTTCAAAATGGAGTCAGAAAATTCATCCTATTTACACAAAGCATCCGAAGTATATGAACATGTTTGGGACCAAAGAGGTATGGTAAACCAATTGTGTTCCTTTGCTACGCTAATAGACTGTTTGCGATTTCTCGTACGAGATTTATTTCATTACAAAAATGCCACTTATATACGCTTAATTTGTGATAAGGTGTCTAGTTCTGCTAAAAATTGCTGCCGCCGATTTAAGTGTCGTATGTAATACGTTTCGTGACAAATCGCAAACACCGATGTACGACATTTTATTAACGAGATTTAAATAAACAATTTTTTTGTGGAAAATTTCGGTTTTTGAAATATCGTTTTCGGTCTCGTACGAGAAATCTCAAACTGTCTAATACTAAATATTAAATTAGATAAGAGGATGGATAAATATTTCGTTCTGAGCAGTCCTCTGGTCGTAATAGCCCTTTGTTCTTTCTACATCATTTTTTCGCTTTATTTGGGGCCAAGATGGATGAAAAACAGACCACCTTACAATATCAAGCCATTGGTTGTAGTTTTCAACGTTCTGATGATTGTCTTAAATGCTTATCTTCACATTCAAGTAAGCAAATAAAATGCAATTGAATGTAAATGTAAAATTTCAACAAATTAAATGATTTCTAGGGATGGAGAAATGGTTGGAGTAATTACAAGTTGGTGTGTGAACCAGTTGATACATCAGACTCACCTTATGCACTAATGGTATATTTGATTTGACAAAAAAAAGCAATAAACTCTTAAATAATTTGTATTTCTGATTCAGATTAGCAAATTGACTTATTACTATTTACTTACAAAATTTTTTGACTGGATTGATACAGTAATTTATTACTTTTTCGATGTTAAATGGTTTACGACATCACAGTTTTTATTGGCCCATTGAACCAAGCATCATTTAAAACCCTTAAATAAATTTGAAAAAACCCTACGTACAGTATTTTGTCGATTACAGCCACGCCCCTCAGCTGTAGTTCGGAATAAGCGCCGCACTCGAATTACGGCCGGCCGCGGCAGTTATTCGAAGTGTTTACGGTTTAATTAAATCGTTTTGTCGTAAATTGTTTTACATGTACGCAACTTTTTAAGTTGTAAAACGTATGTAACACACGTTTTACAACTTAAAAAGTTGCGTACAGGCAATGCAATTTTCGACAAAACGATTTAAGCGCTGCCCTCGAATTACGGCCGCACCCCTCGGCTGCAATTTGGAATAAATTTCCTTCCGGTCCTTAATTGACAAAATGCGATATTTAACATGGGAATACTGCTAAAATAATAAGCTGTTCGAGATACAAAATAATTTTTATAAAGCTGAAAACTTTAAAAAATAAATAGAAGCGAGCGAAGCTTTAATACGCCTGTCGCATACGCCTGCCCAAAAGACGCCCCTCCAATTTCTGACTGACGGCTGTTTCCCATCGAATATACATATATCCGATTGAGTTGAAATTTGGCACATAGCTCAGAAACAACATAATCTTGGTACCCTGTAAAATTCAGCAAGTTTGGCAAGTAGTTTTTACAATATAACAGTTTTAAAAAAATTTACCGATGATGCCATTGTGTGACAAAAAATTGAAACGTCACGCCATGTGCGCGTACAGTAAACGCGTAGATAAACGTCCAAAAAACACATTGTTATCAACATTGATGCCCACTCAGCCCACTCAAGCTCGCTCAGCTAACTACAAGGAACAGGGGTCGGCTTGTATTACTAGTTTAACCCATTTTAAAAGAAGGCGAAAATTATTCAGCTATAAAATATCTGATGTCGTAAACCCTTCGACGATATTGAAATGAATGTCCTAGTAATTGTAATTTGATTTTTAGTTGTTTTTTATAATGAGAAAAAAATTTAATCATGTCAGTTTCTTGCACGTCTATCATCATACATGTATGCCACTAAACACTTGGCCTGTGGCTCGCTTTCTACCAGGTTAATCAGATATTTCAATGATGTTTGCAATGATATTTATATGTTTACACTAAATTAATTTTCTAGGTGGTCATATGACTTTTCCAGGACTGATCAATACTGTCATTCATGTATTTATGCATACTTACTATGCATTGGCAGCGGCACTAGGTCCAAAATACCAGAAGTACCTTTGGTGGAAAAAATACATAACACGTCTACAAATTGTACAATAATTCAAATAAGATAATAAGAAATGGTAATTCATCAATTTTCTTTTACAGTTTCAATTTGTGTTTGGATTGGTTTATCTTCTTCCACTTCTACATCCCAATTGTGGCATTCCCAAGACATTTTTACTCTACATGTTTCCTCAAGGAATGCTTTTTCTATTTCTCTTTTTAAATTTCTACAAACACTCCTATCAGCCCAATAGAAAAAAAAGTAACTAACTGCATGAAAAGTGATGAAAAAGAGATTGCTGTACAATAAACAGTCCAAATTAATTCATTGCACTATATGGTGATATCTACTGGAAAAATCAAAACTTGCTATTCTCATATGCTAAAGCTTTGTGCAATGTAGAATAAGTAGTTTGTCAATCTCACAGATGGAAACAAAGCAAATAAAAGTGTTTGAAACAAAGCAGAGTTCTGTATACATAAAGCAAATTTCCTTGTGAACCTCATTTGTAAATCATAAATGTATTACTCTGTATTCAGGTTAATTAAATCAATTGATTTCCAACTTATTGAAACAACCATATTTATTGGAAAAGTACAAAGTAACTTATTGATATAATCTAATCTAAAGGCCAAACAAAAGAACTTTACATGAAAAACAGGTCATTCAATGTCTATCCCAAATGAATTGTATTGATGCAACAAATATCCAACATACATAAATCCAAGATTGAATAGATGTTGAAACTTTTACCAAAAGTACAAACAAAATGTGGCAAAATATTAGTTTTCGCAAGTCCTGCCATATGGTCACGAAATGAAGGACAAAACACATGAAAACTTGGAAATACATTTGTAATCATGTGGAACTGCTCATTCATTATTTATTTCATCTGAGCCTTTCTGACTCTTTGAAAGAAGGAAATTATACAATGTAATCCATCAAAAAATACAAAAAAAGCCCAAAAATAAAATAATTCCAAGCCATCACCACTCATGAAATCCGACGAACTGCCACCAACAGTACTCCATCTTCTTTCTCTCTGTTTCTTATACTGTACATATTTACTCGTAAAAAATTAAGAATTATACTCCAATCTTGGTGTTTTGGAGCATTTCCACAAGTGCTTTCGACCATCGAAGATCTCATCAGCAGACCCATCCAGTAAAAGTAAAGGCGCGGATTAAAATAGAAGTTTCTTGAAGCATTTTAGAACTTGGAAAAGTAAATCTAACAAAACTATTACAGCTGAAGGTGCATTTTCATTTGCGAGAGAATTTCTTGCGCCACAAAAAAAATCGCGCCAACAATCGCACCGCTCTAAAAATCAAGCTCTGGCTTGAGCATTTTCATTAGAGCAAAAAAGGTCACTTCTCGCTTTCAAAAATTTTGTAAAAATCAGTTGCCATTTCATAAAATATCCATTAGTTTGAAATGTTCAGCATCAAATATTGCTGAATTTATTATTTTTTGGCTTTTATAGATGTGGATGGCATTGATTAATCAAGATTGAAAATTCAAGTGGCGGAAAAAAATCAGCGCCATTTGCAATTGTGGGTGGAGCCTGTTCAAATGCCAGGCACAAACCACTCGCTATTGGTCCAAATCATCACATGACGCGATCTTAGGTGCGATTTTGTGAGTAAAGCTAGATTTGACAGATCGCCTCTGCTACAGCATACTTGGCGCAAATCGATTGTTCCAAAATATTTGTTGCTAAGACCAATAACACATCCTTGACACCTGTTGTTCCATTCCGTTTAATCATTCCTAAACACAATTCAAACAAATTTGGCCGAACAGCATTGAATAATATTCCAGGACGTGGTTTATCATTCAATAAGATAAAATCAAACAAAGAAATTCACAAGTTTTCTTTTCCAAGAAAATTATTACCACCATACATCTACTTCGATTCACTATAATAAAAAAAACAGAAATAATTAATTTATACACAAAGTACATAGAAATATTACAAGATTGGAAAACCCTTGCTACATAGTGCTAATTGGAAATACCTATTGCAATAAATCATCTCAATTGAACATTCAATTAACATTTGCCTATTAGATTCCAGCTCTGATAGGCAAATTAACAAAAAAGTATCTGGCATAACAAAAAAGTAGATCATCATCACTTCAAACACTTCCTTTGAATTGTTCCATTCCAGAAACCAGAACTGCAACAAATTAGTATTTAAATAGTTGGGACTCCACTATCCACTAGAGTAAACAGTTATTGTAGAAGTCACACTCCTCACACACCAAGAATGAATTTCGAAGATGTATTTAATGAAAATGTTACAAACAAGATAGAGTACATGTGGGATCAAAGAGGTATAAGAACTTCCTATGAAACCATTATTTACATTTATTTAGATTTTGCATTTGAATTTCAGATAGAAGAGTAGATGGTTACTTTCTTATGAACAGTATAATGCCCACAGTGTACATGTGTACCAGTTATGCCATCTTCTGTCTAGTCATTGGCCCTTGGCATATGAAAAACAGAGAGCCATACAAAATACAAAAACTGATAACTGTCTACAACTTTCTTATGATTTTTGTCAATGTCTACATACATTTCCAAGTAAATTATAATACAAATTACAAATTGTGTTAGTTGTTTTTTCGTTTTAACTGATTGTTTTTTTAATTATTATTTAGTGTTGGAATCTAGGCTGGGCAAGAGGATATAGTTTCATTTGTGAACCACTCAATCGGGACAATACGCCTGAACAGATGATTGTAAGTAAAACATTTCTTTTCCCAATTTTTTTCCCAGTCATCTTGGTCTTTTAATGTAAAGCTAGTACACACAGGCTCATTCCATACACGGAATGGCAGAAGAAATCAAAGTCTGAAAATTCCTGTTTTTGTGGTACACACTAGGGATGCACCGAATCCAAAAATCACCGGATTCCGGATAAAGAATTTCACCGAATTTTGAATTTATTTAAATTCCGAATACCAGTCGAATACCAGATTATTTCATCTGAAAATCCTGAACACCGGATCTCAAAACCAAATTTTAAAAAATTTAAAAAATTATAAAATAATATAATAATATTATTATTTGCTTACAACTGAATTTTGACCAAGTACCGAATTTTGCCTAATTTTTGTTTTTTTTAAAAAAAAAAATTTTCTAAAAAATAAAAATTAGGCAAAATTCGCCAAATCGGTATTCAGTCGAAATTCCGAATCAGATATATGGAACCAGAACATTGAAATTTTCAAATATCCGAATACCGAATATTTTCATTTTCAGCCGGATTACCGGACACCGAAGCCGAATCCGAATATCCGGTGCATCCCTAGTACACACAAAAAATTTTCCTTGTGGGAAATTATTCCGTAGTTGCAAAATCATTCTTTCACGGGAAACCACCTATTGTTTCCATGCATGAAATCTTTCCAACTACCCATAATTCATGTGGTTTAGGCGACCTGGTTATCTTTATTTTTAACCGGTCGCCTAAACCACATGGTCGTTTGTTGGTAAAAATTGCTCCAAACAGAGGAAAACACGAAGGAAAACACCAACAGCAGCTAATAGTAACGTGACACATTGAATTTCGAATTGTTCATCATCCTCATTGACAGCATTTGCAAAGCAACATCTTCAACAGTAGTAATTTGCAAAAAAATATTTCAGACAGTCGCCATTTGTAATATGACATCATCCAACAAACCATGTGTACCACATTATTCCCAGTAGGAATTTTGCTTGTGAAATCATCCATTCTTTAAAATTCCGTTGACGATTGTCACATGGAATAAAATTTTCAGTCTGAATTTGTGTGTTGTACTAGGCTTAAACTACCACTTTTCATAGTGTTTTTTTTAAGTTTGTTCTTTCAAAGATCATATCTGTGTGTTCTATGTGTTGATTGGATGTTCATTAAAGTTCCTCATCATGTGTGACTATACAATAGTATAGAACTATTTCATAAGATAATGATAATAATATTTTTGCATTTGTTTATAGGCTGTTAATCATGTATACCTTTATTATCTGACCAAGTTTATCGACTGGATTGATACAGTAAGAACTTCAAAGCTAGGTTCACACTAGAGGTAAAGTAACGCAACGCAAGGATATAACAGCTTGTGATTGGTTGGAGGCTTGCGAACAAACCAATCACAAGCTGTTATTTCCTTGCGTAGCGTTACTTCACCTCTAGTGTGAACCTAGCCTAAGAATTATCCAAATAAGATTGAATTTTGACCTAGTAGTTATAGATCTTTCAGATCTTTCCTACACGTTAGGTTGAGTTTAATGGTTAGTTCACATTAAACGTAATGTAACGTAACTTACAAAAATCTAACGTAACTTAAGGAAAGTAATGTATGGTTTTGTTCACACTGTTTGTAGACAGTAAATGTAAACAAATCAATCGCGCAATTTCTCATTCCATCACATTTTTCATGCGATAAGCAGCCGTCTGCTTATTGTTTGCATGCTCGTTACTTCCTACTTCAAAATCAATTTTGAAGTAGAAACTTAAGTTTACGTTTGTAATTTTAAACCCACAATGCGTTTTAGCGTCCATAAGTAAATTCACTTCAGTATCTTCAATACCACACTAAATCAAGCTTACACCGCAGCCATCTTGCATTACTTTACGAAGTGGTGTGAACAACAATGTAAACTAACTAAATTCTATCCAAAAATTCGTGCACAAAACTAAAAAGTGAACTTTTTTGCATTATACTGAAACTATTTAATCCTCTAGTTCAGCTGAGTCGAAAAATCATTGTTTCGTAGCCAAAAAATGTTGGCAACAATACAAAAACGGAAATGTTTTTAAAATTTACAAGCGTTTTCGTTTGTTAATAATGTCATGCACATTTTTGGGCTACAAAGCAACGATTTTTCGACTCAGCTCAATTAGAGAATTAAAATTTTCAGTACAATGCATAGGCCATTAACCAATGGGAGTTTCGTGCACAAATTGTTTAAATAGAGTTTGTAATTTTACTAATTTCTCTTTCAGATCTTCTTCGTATTGAGAAAAAAATTGGATCATGTAAGTGTTTTACATGTCTATCATCACACAATGACACCTCTGAACATTTGGCCAGCCGTTCGCTTTGCACCAGGTAACTAATTAAAATTAACAAATCTCACCGATTAATCCTATTGAAACTAGGTGGCCATGTAACATTCGCCGGTGTATTGAACACCTTTATTCATACCATCATGTATACCTACTACACAATATCATGCCTAGGACCCGAATATAAGAAATACTTATGGTGGAAAAAATACCTAACAATCTTACAAATTGTAAATAAAAAAATTTGCAAATTTTCATCGCATTATACTATACTAACAGCCCTTTCCTGTTTTCAGATTCAATTTATTATCGGCACAATCCATCTAACATTACCGTTGTTTATTGACTGTGGCTTTCCTACAGTCTTTCTGTTGTACATCTGGCCGCAAGGATTTCTATTTCTTTACATGTTTGTTAAGTTTTATATAGAGAATTACCTGTCAAAGAAAACCAAAAAAGAGAAATAAATTACAACTAACTTAATTCCTTTGAAAAAATTAACTCCTCATTCACTGATTCACTTCCTGGAGTCCTACTGTAGTCCAAATGTAGTCCAAATGTACCCAAACATAAAAGACTAACTGCAATAAATATTTTTATTGGAAATGTAATTAATATTGTTGATCCAATCTTTAACTAAAAGCATCTGGCATCACAGAATTGAAGCAAATGGACATCTAAAAAGTTAGCCGTACTTGACAAATCAATCACACTGCAAGAATGAATTTTAGTGACATTTAATGGAAATGTTACAGATAAGTTCTTCCCATGAGACAATATCTAAACAACATTTAGAAAATATTTTTTAAAGACATTAGAAACGTTGATTCAACATAATAATGTCAATTTTTATCAACAATTTTTCAATATTCAACATTAGACAATAGGTGCGTTCAATCCTGAAAAAGAAAAGTCACTTCTCCTTATCTGCCTTATGGAAAAGTGACTTCTCAATGAACACACTTTAATTGTTCGTGCATTTTCATTTTTCATTTTCATTTGTATTTTTATTGTTTCAACTGCAGAATAAAAATTTGATTTCGTTGATAAATTGTCCATTCCACCTTGGCTAATATAGAATCTGCTAGAAAATAGATAAAATTTGTGAAAAATAATGACAACTATTTTGACGGACATGACCGAACATCGTGGCCGACGTAAGTGCACGTTCCGTGGCCACGATGTTCAGTGATGTCCGTACTCGATTTGTTGTCATTTTTCGCAACTCTTATTTATTTTCATGCTGATTTCTCAAAGAATCGTTAGAATGTTGTTGAATGAAGTCCCCACCTACAGAATTAGCAGGATTTATTCGCTAAAACTTCAGTTCAGAGTCCAGAAACATCACGATCTAATCATTTCCAAGATGGATGCCACTGAAGCTATTTTTTGTAAACACTGCGCATGTGCAGTAAAAAGAAGTGACTTCTATAAGGCAAAGAAGTGAGTTGGGTTGCCTTTTCTCTAAAGTCATTTAAGTCACTTTTATAAGGCAAATATGACGTAAATTACATCATATTTGCCTTTTAAAAGTCATTTCAGGCAAATAAGTGACTTTTCATTTCAGCACCTAATATTTACACAACATAATTGACATACAATTTAAATGCAAAATTTGTTGTAATTATCATCGATCATTTAATTTAATTACATCATCTAATAAATGTTGCATATCAACAATCCATATTCAACTGTTTGAGTGTTGTTTCAGAATGTTGATTTAACATCTAACAGATGTTGTCTATGAACTTCAGATACATTCAAACATTCAATCAACGTTCAAAAATGTTAATGTAAAATTGGGTTGTTTAATGGGTTATGAATAATCATTAATTCTTTTATTTCAATTTTGCATTTGAATTTTAGATAGAAGAGTGGAAGGTTACTTTCTTATGAACAGTATAATGCCAACAGTGTATTAGTGGGCCAGTTATGCCTTTTTCTCACTCATCATTGGTCCTTGATATATGGAAAACAAAGAGATAAGAAAACAACACGAGAACACATTGAAATAAAGTTGACCTGAATTCACGTCCCGGCCCGGACTCCAATGGAATCGATGGGTTTTTCACCAAGTATGGATGTTATGAGAACATTAAAGCCATTGATTTTTGAAAAACAAAAAGCCATACGAAATACAAAATACAAAAACTGATAGTGGCCTTCAACTTTGTCATGATTTTTGTTAATGCCTATTTCCATTTCCAAGTAAATTCAACAATAGGTGCATTCAATCTTGAAAGCCGAAGCTGACTTTAGAGATTTTAGATGAGAGATTTTAATGGCACCTGGTTACTCATCTAACTTGTAAATCATGATGCAATACACAAGCCACTTCTTTATTGAATGCTGCTATTTTATTATTTTATGCCAATCACTTTGTTTTAGAGTTGGAATTTAGGTTGAGGTTGAATGCAAACCAGTAGATAAATCCACTACACCCGAAATACTAAACAATACTAAACGTAAGGAAAACCTTTCTATTTCCAGCTGACTTCACACTATAAAAAAGTTATTTTATATATTGGTCGTTTTAGGCTGTTAATCACACATATCTCTATTATGGTAGGTTCATTTGACTTCATGGTTAGTTCACATTAGTGTTCACGCCACTTTGTAACGTAACGCAAGATGGCTGCACAATGCATTGTAGTTTTAAAATCACAAACGTAAACTTAAGTTCCTACTTCAAAATTGATTTTGAAGTAAAAAGTAACGTAACTTAAGTAATTGCGTCAACCAATGAGAAGACAGCTGCTTCTCGCATGAAAAACGAGATAGAATGAACAATTACCTGATTGGTCAGTTTACATTTACTATCTACAAACAGGGGGAACAAAACCATATGTTACTGTCCTAAGTTACGCTAAATTTTCGTAAGTTACGTTACACTAGGTGCGTTCAATTTGAGTTGACTTAACTGCTAAGTTGACTTAAACTCATTACATGTGACGTTTTAGACGTCATAGTTATGGCAAATGACTCGCTTAAGGTAATTAATCTCACTTAAGTTGCGTTCAATATTGCCTGAATAAAATTCTTAAGTGTATAGTTGACTTAAAGTGACAGGATGTGATGTATATAACGTAATATTTATCTAAAACCTCCTACTTTAGACATCTTTACTTAAGTTACCCAATTCGTATCTTAAGTAAAGATGTCTAAAGTAGGAGGTTTTAGATGAATATGACGTACACAACTTAAGAATTTTATTCAGGCCATATTGAACGCAACTTAAGTGAGATTAATTTCCTTAAGCGAGTCATTTGCCATAACTATGACGTCCAAAACGTCACATGTAATGACTTTAAGTCAACTTAGCAGTTAAGTCAACTAAGTTAATTTATCTAAATCAAATTGAATGCACCTATTATGTTCAATGTGAACTAACCTGAAGATCTTAACCTAGATCCACCACTTGCTTTCGCATTTTTATACTGAGATCTTCACAGATTTATTTTATATTGACGAAAAAATTCACTCATGTAAGTGGTTTGCATGTCTACCATCATACAATGACACCTTTGAACTTGTGGCCAGCCATCCGCTTCATACCTGGTGATTATTGAACAGCTTTGTTCACACCTTCCTGTACATCTATTACACATTATCATCCCTGGGACTCAAGTGGAAAAAATATTTGTAGTGGAAAAAATACGTAACAACCATACAAATTGTACCATATTCCCTCGGAAAGAACCGCACGCCGGATAATGGCAAGTCAGGCCAGAATGCCGAATAATTCAAATTTTCCGGCATTTTGTCCATTTGATTTTTTATTGACCAGTTGTCTACTTGTCAAAAACTGGTCCGATCCGTAATTACCGGCATGCCGTTGTTTCCGAAGTAATATGGTAAAAAAATAAAATTGGATGTTCATCAAATTTTCCTAATGGTATTTCCTGTTGGTGTTTCAGATTCAATTCATTATTGGTCTCCTCCATCTAACATTACTATTATTTCTTGAATGTGGTTTTCCTACAGTCTTTCTGTTGTATATACAGTATATCCTCAAGGATTTCTATTTATTTACATGTTTGTTAAGTTTTACAAAGACAATTACATTTTGTCAAAGAAAACCATAAAAAAAAGTAATAAATCACAAAACCAGCTGCAATTCTTCCTTAAAATAAGTTCATAAAAAAAAATCAACTCCACATGCTGCTCGACATTTTAACCGTTTCGTTGTCTAACTTTAACATATCTAACGTAGAACCATAATAACTAATCACATATCCACTGCCATCTGCTGGCCCTACAATCTGAAATGACACGATTCAACGAGTTACATTAGTACAACAAAGTTCTACCAATGTATCATAGTCACACTCTTTTTGCGGCATGCCGGATAAAACTGAGTCTGACCATAATCCGGCATGTCAAAAAAAAGTGAGTACTGTAAATACTCGCGTATAAGTCCCCTTCCCCAACTTTGACATCAAAATCGAATCAAAATCTTTTGGCCCGTATAAATCATTTATCACTTGTATATAGTAGGCTTCAGAAGTATTCGGCACTTCTTTCATGTCAGAAAAATGAAAATTTCTTAAAAGCTGTAAGGCAGACAGATAAATGGTTTTAAGAAGATTTATAGGGATGGTAAGGCTATCCTTTCGTGTAAAGTTTTTGAGGATTGCTCAAGTAGTTACTAGACAGTTTGCAATTTCTCGTACGGAGATTTTTATTATTACGAGATTTTATTAAAAATCTCGTGATTTCATTTTTCGTTTCAACACTCTCGGATGAGATTTTTGAAAAAATGCGCACTGCCTACAATCACAACAACTGTCGTGAAATTCTGCCGCCATTTTCCCTCCGCTTCGGCTGTAATTTTGGCAAAGTTGTGTCGATTACACTATCTCAGGTTAGTTTTTTAATCAGTCAAACACCTTGCACAAACCACAAGCCCAATACTTAGACTTAATTTGTGTAAGGTGTCTTGTTTTCCTAAAAATTACTGCTGACGATTTAAATGTCGTATGTAATGTGTTTTGTGACCAATCGCAAACATCGATACGACATTTTATTAACAAGATTTAAAAAAACGAGATTTTTTTAAAAAATTTTTTGGTCTCGTACGAGAAATCGCAAACTGTCTACTGAGAAAAAAATTAAAAACCACCAAAATTTGCTTTTTACAATTTTGACAATCTCTCGAGAACTGTTGAAGATAAAATTAAAAATTAAACTCATCTAGGATGTTCAAGTTCTTGCACAACTTTTCTGAATTGGATGTACGGGTCTGCGAACCCGCAAAAAAAGTCATAATGAAGCTATGTAATTGTCAATAATAATAATCAAAATTTTCAAAAAATCATCGTGACTAGAATTCTTGACAAATTAAGTCATACGTCCTGGATGTGTTAGATGGTATGTATGCAGTAAAACATCCTGAAGTATCATTGGATTTGGAATAAAATTCTGGTCACAATAATTTTTTGAAAATTACATAACTGCATTATGACTTTTTTTGAGGGCTTCGCAGACCCATACATCCAATTTAGAAAAGTTGCCCAAGAAATTGAACATCCTAGATAAGTTTAATTTTTAATTTTATCTTCAACAGTTCTCGAGATATTGTCAAAATTGCAAACCTTGCGGATATTACATACAACATTTAATCGGCAGCAGCAATTTCTAGCATAATCAAGCATCTTATCATCAAGCCTAAGCATTGGGCTTGTGGTTTGTATAAGGTGTTTGACTGATTAAAAAACAAACCTGAGATAATCAAATCGCCACAAATTTGCCAAAATTCCAGCTGAAGCGGAGGGAAAATAACACAGAATTTAACGAATATTGTTGTTATTCCATTCAGTGCGCATGTGCAAATCAAGTCATATTTACGAAATAATGTACGAAACCTTTTTTATATTTCATTACAAAATTAACAAAACAAGAAAATCAAAACAAAAACATATTAAAATTTCGTTTTTTTCATGATTTCGTATTTTAATTTTTTTCGTACGAAAAATCGCAAAGTGTCTACTACATTCAATCCTCTAAAAAAACTTTCAACAAAATGATAGCTCTACCATCCCTGTAAATCCTCTTAAAATCATTTATCTCTCTATCTGCATTACAGCTTTTAAGAAATTTCCATTTTCCTGACTTAAAAAAAGTTCCTGTCCGAATACTTCTGAACCTCACTGTACCTATACACGAGTAATTCCGTACAAAAATAAATTCGATACCTATACGCGAGTATATACCGTATTCCCTCGGAAAGAACGGCATGCCGGATAACAGCGAGTCAGACCAGGGTGCGGGATAATTCGAATTTTCCCGCATTTTGTCCATTTGATTTTTTATTAACCAGTCGTCTACTTGTCAAAAACTGGTCAGACTCGTAATTACCGGCATGCCGTTGTTTCCGAGGGAATTCGGTACGGTATTACTTTTTACAGCACTGATTCGAATTTTACGGCATGCCGAAAAAAAGACCAGTTGTCAACTGGTAGAAAAATGGCCAGACTCACTTTAACGCACAAAAGAAGAGGAATACGGTAATTATTCTTATTACCTGTAATGCTATGAGAATGATATCAACTAATTGACCGAGAAACATGAATCCCAACGTACTCAACTTGAGAAGACCTATTATAATCGACATAGAAGTAAATTTATACATCATTTGTAATCATTCTTAATTTACCAATTGCTGGATAGCCAAGATAAAACCTGTCCACTCCAAACATACCCAAAAATACGGAAAACATAAGTGCTAATTCGAAGCTATAACCATTTCTATTGAAAAACACAATTCAACCAGTAAAAACTAATTCAAATTTGATTCTTCTTTTACTCACGTGTATTTACAAGGGATTTCTTTCTCGAATGTGGTATTTTCTGATGTTCCTTTACATACAAGACCTTCAGATACTGAACATTTTACTTAAAAAAAGAGAAAATAAATTAATTTAATAAATTTTTTTTACATTTTTTTTACTTTTTCATACCTTTGGCTTTGTTTTCTTTGGTGCAGCCAATTGGCTGCTGTGTGTTTTTGTCTATTGTAGGCAAATTGCAACAATATCTGATGGTTTAGTTAAGATTTTCTATGAAAAAAATATAAAATTTAAATATTTGGTGAGTTAAGGATACTGTCCCATGAGTAAGTTGTTACAATCGACTTCATATTCGGTGTTTACGAAAATAATCAATGTTGATAATACATTAAACGCGACCATATGAAAATAACGCATTTTTGGAGTATACTACGATGCAGCCATTATGATCCTGCACTATGACATCATAAGTAGACAATATCGGGTCGAGGAAATAAATAATACTCGAAAAGTATTTTTAAAGTTTAAATAAAATTATATATTGAAAAAAAAAAACCTAATTTATTATTTTTAAATTTTATTTTTATTTGAGAAATTTAATATCAATCGATATTTATCTGAATATCGACTAAAACGAATTAAATTGTCAAATAAATTAGAAATAAGCTATTTAATATTTAAAATTCTTTAAAATTAATAAAACAAATGCAAATACAAGATTTAAAATTTATTTAAAACTTAAAATAAAAAAAAAAAACATTAATAAAAATTGTAATTTATCGATATAAATATCGACTAACCGAGTAATATCGTTCACTGCCGTGTTCTGCAGTCCTGTTTACGAGGGCTCGGTGTCCATGAGTGGAAATATTTAATTTATTTTTGCTTTAACAAGCTCATTTAATTTCAATCGCAGCTAAACATTAATTTAGACGAGTAAAATTTACTTCTACAACATGAAGTAAAGGTAAACACGCAACTTTGTAGCCATTTTGGTTGCCAACTCTTTAATCCACATAAAAAAAAATGGCAAAAAAGATGGAATTTGGACATTTTAACTATTAATAACTACTAATTTACATTTGCAGTGTTCTTGGAAAAGTGTATCGCAACAACTGAATCGATAAAATGTCAATAAGTTCAGGTAAAGTATAAAAACATGAAAAAAATCGAATTTTTTCGAGTATTTTTCGAAAATTTTTCGAAAAATAATAATATAATATCAAAAAATAATGATTTTGTATGTTTATCAAACTATAAAACATAATTTTTATCTAATTTGTCATTATTTATGTCAATAAGTTCAGGTAAAGTATTAAAACATGAAAAAAATCGAATTTTTTCGAGTATTTTTCGAAAATTTTTCGAAAAATAATAATATAATACCAAAAAATAATGATTTTATATGTTTATCAAACTATAAACATAATTTTTTTCTAATTTGTAATTATTTTTGGTCATTTTTAGATACCCGGCAAGCGCTGTCGTTGCTGGAGCGCATCCAGCGACAACTGCGGGCATCAGACAGCATCCAACCTGTCAGTCAAGATTTGAGTAAACTGATAAGTTTGTTGGAAAGTCCCGTGTTTCGAAATATTTTAACGATTCAAGATTCGCTGCACGAACTGCGGCGCCAGATTCATCAACATCCGTCGATTTTGCCGGTCGATTTCGATATTAGCAACACGGGCCAGTTGATACTGAATTTGCCTTCGGATTCAGCCACTACATTCCAGGAGTCGTTCGATTCCGAGCAGAATTACGAGTTTGATCGAGTCCCCACACCTGTATCGAGTATCGATAAACATGTTGAGCAGCCTATTGTTCAGGTATCCGAATCTGTAGAATAAGAAGTTTTTAGAAAAAAATGGTTTTGTTGCTAGTGATTTGTGATTTTGTAGATCGAATTTTCGATCTAATTTTCGAAAAATTGTCTAAGAAAATCAAAAAGTCACTTTTTCGACTTAATTTTCGAAAAATTGTTAAAGAAATTGAAAAGTAGTGTTGTGATATGAATTTTGGATTTTTCCGGCTTAATTTTTTCGAAAATAGCGGAAAAGTACAAAAAAAAAATACACTTTTTCGACTTAATTTTCGAAAAATTGTCTAAAGAAATCAAAAAGTAATGTTATGACATGAATTTTGGATTTTTTCGACTTAATTTTTTCGAAAATAGCGGAAAAGTACAAAAAAAATCACTTTTTCGACTTAATTTTCGAAAAATTGTCTAAAGAAAGTATAAAGTTGTGTCATGACATGTATTTTGGATTTTTTTGGCTTAATTTTTTCGAAAATAGCGGAAAAGTACAAAAAAATCACTTTTTCGACTTAATTTTCGAAAAATTATATAAAGAAATCAAAAAGTAGTGTTATGACATGAATTTTGGATTTTTTCGACTTAATTTTTTCGTAAATAGCGGAAAAAAGTACAAAAAAAAAATCAATTTTGACCTAATTTTCGAAAAAACTGTCTAAAGAAATCAAAAAGTAACCTCATGACATGAATTTTGGATTTTTTCGACTTAATTTTTCCGAAAAACAAAGGAAAAGTAAAAAAAAAAAAAAA
>JH431176.1:64636-76373 GCA_000239455.1 Strigamia maritima
AAAAACAAAAAAAAAAAAAGTGCGAAAACTAAAATGTTGATTATTTTCTTTATTATTTTGATTTTTTATTATTTTATTTCATTTATTTAAAGGCAACTTCCGGAGTATTCCCCCCCAATTACACACCAACAACAATCTCCACATACCCATACACGCTGGAGTTCCAGCGTGCCGTCGAACAGGCGACTAAAGGCCGCGACACTCACACGATACAATTGTACAAACCCGAAGGAAGCAATCTCGGTTTTAGTGTGGTCGGACTCCATTCCGAAGACGAAGGCGAACTCGGCATCTTTGTTCAGGAACTGCAGCCGTCTGGTATCGCAGCTCGGTAAGCAGGAGCGAGACTTTAAAGGGTTTACGACATCGGATTTTTTTATTGGTTCATTGGATCAAACATCGTTTAAAAACCGTGAATAATTTTTTTTTAGAGATTTTTTGAAAAATATTAAAGGATTAAAACTCGATGTTGAAGTTGTGAAAACGAGCAAACGACAATATCACGTGAAATGCGTCTATATTCTATTTAACAATTCGTGCGCGAAACTCTCATTGGTTAATGACCTATGCATTGTACCGAAAGTATATATTGTTGTATCTTATTTTAATCCTCTAGTTGAGCCGAGTCGAAAAATCATTGTTTCGTAGTCCAAAAATGTGCGTGCCATTGTTAACGAACGAAAACGCTAGTAAAATATTTTAAAAAATTGTTTACATTTGGGTTTTTGTATTGTTGCGCACATTTTTTGGCTACGAAACGATGATTTTTCGACTCGGATCGACTGGAGGATTAAAATAAGATACGACAATATATACTTTCGGTACAATGCAAAAGAGTTCACTTTTCAGTTTCGTGCACGAATTGTTGGATAGAGTTTACGTCCGTTTACGGAAAACGGAGAAATCGACGATAGCGGGAAAATCGGAGTAATTGAAAAGTGCGAGATAAAAGCGAGACCAAATCGAGAATTTGCGCGATTGCTACCGGTTGTGACGTAAACCCTATATATTTAACATGGAGAATACCAACTACAACGTCAGAAACAGCGCTATGCCAGAAGTGGCCAATTTACCAAGCTCAAATAAGTTGTTCCAAATGCAAAATGAATTTTTTAAACATCTTCCGAAAACTTTAAAAAATTAAATAAAAATCATTTCGGCCATTTTAAGAGACGGAGAACATTATACAGTAATAAAATTTTTGATGTCCTAAACCCTT
The DNA here is from genome assembly GCA_000239455.1 of Strigamia maritima. NCBI lineage: Eukaryota > Metazoa > Arthropoda > Chilopoda > Geophilomorpha > Linotaeniidae > Strigamia > Strigamia maritima. The sequence continues at coordinate 65,856 of JH431176.1, forward strand.
TAAATTCAAAAATTTAAAAAAAAAAAACAATTTTTTAATGAAGTAGGGGTCCACATTGTTGCGAAGGGACCCCAAATTTAGAAAATTTCGAAGAACTTCTAAAATGTGGGGCCCAATTCTACTAAAAACCTCAAATTACCCCAAAAATTATGAAGGAACAATGAATTTACAATGGGACCCAGGGCCCCTTTCAACAATCGCAGACTCGGTCCCCATGACAACAATAATAAAAAATTTTTTCAAAAAACAAAAAAAAAAAAAAAAAAAAAAAAAATTACGGACATATTGTTTAAATTCCGCCCAAAAAAATTAAATGCAACAATGCACATTAATCATTTTTTTCAAATTAATTTTTCATCAATCGAAATGACGTAATCGTTGACTGCACATGCGCGTTTTTCGCAGATCGATTTTTTATATTTATTTTTTTTTTTTTTTTTTTTTTGCCTTGGTTCGGGGCCGAGCGAGTGTGATGGCGACTCTCTCCTTTATTTAAGACGCGATCTGCAGCGCTACCGACGAAACGAAACATTAGGTGCGCTGTTTGCTAGTCGTAATCAATCCCGGGTCCCATGTGGCCCCCGTGCCGGTCATGGCGCCGACTGTGGGTCCCCGCTTGGCCATGCCGCGCGGCCTAACTGCACGTATCGGGCAGCTGACTGCAGGTAACAAAAGCGACTGTAAACGGAATGAATATCGAAATATTCGTTGAATTCGACGTTTACGGGTCGGATCAATGATGCGACTCGCGTGCAACGATGCTTTGTTCACTCGCTTTTTAGTTATTTTTTTTTTTATTTATTATTTATTATTATTTATCTTGTTTTCTTCACTTTTTTTAGTGCACCTCAAATTGGCAGCCAAGCTCTCAGCACTGCACCTCAGCGGTAGGTTTTATTTGCACGAATGTTGAATTCTGAAAATGGTGGCTCGATTTGTCGATTTAGAGTGGAAAAAACGAAATGAGTTAAAGTGACGGAAGATGTTGAACTTCCTGCCGCGATGAGTCGACCGTCGCCGGCATGCAAGAAACACGATCGCCGTCAAACTTAAAAAATTTTTTTTATTTTTTATTTTAATTTATATTGTTGATTATAATTTTCATTTTCTATTAAAAAAAATTTACTTCATTTTTCTAGAAATGGTCGCTTGCAGGAAGGTGATCAGATCGTGGCGATCGACGGGCAACCTTTGGATTCCAATATATCCCACCAACAGGCTATAAGTATCTTACAACAAGCTCAGGGCTTGGTCGAACTGATTGTGGCTCGCGGAAACGCGGAAAACAACGCCGGGGTGGTCGACGAGCAAGAAACGCCGGTTGTCGAAACTCAGGGTACTTGCGCCGACGTTAGCACCAAAGCGAGTGACATGGTGGTGAGATGGCAGACTGCCAGTATTGTAACATTTGCTCAAATATTGTTACAACGATGTGTTTCAGTTGAATACGGAATGGGCTCAAGTAGATGTGGTTGATCTAATTAATGATGGCACTGGTCTTGGCTTTGGAATTGTTGGTGGCCGAAGCACCGGTGTAGTGGTCAAGACGATACTACCTGGAGGAGTCGCTGATAGGGTGAGGAAATTTAATAATGACCGTAGTCTTTGCAGACGCCGATGACGCTTCCGACACTTCCATTTAGCAAGAAGGATGAAAATTCAACTCGCGGAATCTCAATTGTGCTGAGGAATTGTTCTCTCTTTTCTGTGTTGCTGTTTTGTATTTGTATTACTCCGCAATGGCCGACAGGAGGTCGAGGAGGGTATCGGAAAATCCTGAAGGAAAAACACAAAAAGGGCGTTCTATTAGTTCGATTTCTTTGGCTATCGTCGATTTTCCTGTTTTTCCCTGGCCGGATGTAGATGCATTTCGCGTCATATTGTTGAAATTTGATTTACTGAAATTGGATTACTGAAATCGATAAAAAAAAGTTGCTTTTGACGGCTGATAAACTCCGTGCAACAATTCGTGCATGGAACTGAAAAGTGAACTTTTTTGCATTGTACCGAAAGTATGTATTGTGGGATCTTATTTTAATCCTCTAGTCGAGCCGAGTCGAAAAATCATCGTTTCGTAGCCAAAAAATGTGCGCAACAATAGAAAAACCCAAATGTAAAGAATTTTTTTCAAATATTTTACGAGCGTTTTCGTTCGTTAACAATGGCACGCACATTTTTGGACTACGAAACAATCACGATATATACTTTCGGCCATTAACCAATGGGAGTTTTGTGCACGAATTGTTAAATAGTGTATAGCCGATTTAGCAATCGCGCATGCCGACATCTTGGATTTCAGATAGATCGACGTCTCGTGGTGATGATGCTTTAAGAATTTGTTCCGGATCATGGGATATGATCAGGAATTAGTGCAAGCACATGCTCAGACAGTCAGAAACTTTTTTTCGTAATCGGCGAAATCTGACTTTCGAACGTAAAATTCGAACCTAAAATCAAATTTCGTGGATTTCCGGATTATCGAAATTGGATAAGTAATTGAATGCACCTAAGGGGCTTTCACTTTTTCCGACATGTCGGCAAAAGTAAGACTTGAGCAGCAACTCAAATCTGCTCGATCTCACTTTATCCGACATGTCGGCTATTGCGGGGTAATACGGTATTTTTACTTTTTTAATTAATAATAATAATAATAATAATAATAATAATAATAATAATAATAATAATAATAGATAGGGAAGCACCGGATCTAAAAATCACCGGATTTCGGATACCGAATTTCACCGAATTTTGAATTTATTTAAATTCCGAATACCGGTCGAATACCGGATTATTTCATCTGAAAATCTCGAACACCGGATTTACACCGGATCCCAAAACCGAATTTTAAAAAATTTAATAAAATTTTAAAAAAATTATAAAATAATAAAATTATTACTAAACGACACTTTATTTATAATATTATTATTTGTACACAAGTAAATTTTGACCCAAATACCAAAATTTGGCTAATTTTTTTTTTCTTAAAAACAAAAACTAGGCAAAATTTGCCAATTCGGTATTCGGTCGAAATTTCGAACCGGATATTCGGAACCAGAACATTGAAATTTTCAAATATTCGAATACCGAATATTTTCATTATCAGCCGGATTACCGGACACCAAAGCCGAATCCGGATATCTGGTGCATCCCTAATAATCGATTAATTATCGATTTTAGACAAAAATCGTTTTTTGATTGTAGGATGGACGACTTCAGAGCGGAGATCACATTCTGCAAATCTGCGAGGTGAACCTGCGCGGGATGGGCTCGGAGCAGGTGGCGGCTGTCCTGCGGCAATCGGGCAGCCACGTGCGGCTGATAGTGGCGCGACCGATCGAGCCGACGTCTCCGGATTATCAACAAACGATTCAAAGCCATGCACCCATCGTTCCAACGCGCCTTCTCAACGACCCCGAGGAGCTGGAACGACACTTGTCATTATTACAAGCACAAAACGGTTTTGCAGACCCAACCCTGCAGTCCGACAACCAACATTTTGTTTTTGACCACTTGGCCCCACAATCAGTCCACGTCAGTACTTCTCAATCTTGTTAAATGTTAATTAACATTGAGAAATAATTTGTTTATTTCATATTTATAGCAGCATGCTCAACCTAGTGCGGATTTGGAAATGTTCGATGTAGAATTAGTCAAAGATCAACAAGGATTGGGGATCACCATTGCGGGTTACGTCTGCGAAAAAGGTAAAAAACAATTTGTTGTATAAAAATGTGTTCAAGTGGCCTAAAAACGTGTCATAATGCCATGAAAATGTGTTCAATGGCACAAGAATGTGTTAAAAAGCCATGAAAATCTATTCAATGGCATAAGAATGTGTTAAAATGGCATAAAAATGTGTTCAATGGCATAAGAATGTGTTAAAATAGCATGAAAATGTATTCAATGGCATAAGAATGTGTTAAAATGGCATGAAAATGTGTTCAGTGGCATAAGAATGTGTTAAAATAGCATGAAAATGTGTTAAATGGCATAAAATTGTGTTTAAATGGCATAAAATTGTGTTTAAATGGCATTAAATTGTGTTTAAATGGCATTAAATTGTGTTTAAATGGCATTAAATTGTGTTTAAATGGCATAAAATTGTGTTTAAATGGCAAAAGATTGAGTTTTAATGGCATAAATTGTTTCAATGGCACAAAATTGTGTTAGAATGGTATAAAATTGTGTTAGAATGGTATAAAATTGTGTTAGAATGGTATAAAATTGTGTTAGAATGGCATAAAATTGTGTTTAAATGACATAAAATTGTGTTTAAATGGCATTAAATTGTGTTTAAATGGCATTAAGTTGTGTTTAAATGGCATTAAATTGTGTTTAAATGGCATAAAATTGTGTTTAAATGGCATTAAATTGTGTTTAAATGGCAAAAGATTGAGTTTTAATGGCATAAATTGTTTCAATGGCACAAAATTGTGTTAGAATGGTATAAAATTGTGTTAGAATGGCATAAAATTGTGTTTAAATGGCATAAAATTGTGTTTAAATGGCATAAAATTGTGTTTAAATGGCATAAAATTGTGTTTAAATGGCAAACGATTGAGTTTCAATGGCATAAAATTGTGTTAGAATGATATAAAATTGTGTTGCAATGGCATAAAAATACAATGACAAATTTGATCGTTTAATTGCAGATGAGATCTCCGGTATTTTTGTAAAAAGTATAACCGAACGCAGTGCCGCCGCCCTCGATGGTCGCATCGAAATCAACGACCAAATTGTAGAAGTGGACGGAGTATCCGTCGAGGGCTACTCCAACCACCAAGCCGTCGAAGTACTCCGTAACACCGGCCAGAAAGTCAAATTAAAGATCGTTCGGTACCTTCGCGGACCCAAATACCAACAGCTGCAGTTAGCCATAGCTCCTAGGACTGTTGTGAATGCTGCACCAATCGAAACAAAGGTCGAAACGATGGTCGAAACTATGGTCGAAATTGCGCCCGTACTGGATTTAGTCGAGGCCACCAACATCGAACTGCAAGTAGACGACTGCGCTCTGTTAATGGAAGACCAATTTGGTGAGTTTTTATGAATTTTTAATTTAATAATTTGAATATTTGGAGTTTCAGCCGGCGATTTGGATCCGGACGTTGAAGCTGGTATTCGGGCTAAATGGCACGATGTTGTGGGCTCCGAATATTTGATTGTGGTAAGGAAATTCCCTTGGAAACAATGGCATGCCGGATAATAGTGAGTCTGACCAGGGTGCCGGATAAATCGAGTATTACGTTTTACATCACTGATTCAAATTTTACGGCATGCCGGAAAAAGCTTCACGACAAAACGTGGAGCGATGGAGCGCTCCAATTTCAAATTCTACTTTACTAGTTTACTTTTCCCATGTCTTAGCCTAACGTCTGCGGTGGGCTGACCTTACATTACTAAGTAAAGTGGACTGGTAATTGAAATTGGGTCATTACATGGAGTGGAGCTGCTCCTAGTTTTACCACGAGCGCTGGAAAAAGGACCAGTTGTCTACTTGTCAAAAACTGGTCACACTTGCCTTTACCGGCATGCCGTTGTTTCCGAGGAACTACGATACAAATCATCTATACTCTATTTATTATTTCGTACGCGAAACTCCCATTGGTTAATGACCTATATTGTACTGAAAGTATATATTGTGGCATCTTATTTTAATCCTCTAGTCGATCCGAGTCAAAAAATCATCGTTTTATAGCCAAAAAATGTGCGCAACAATACAAAAACCCAAATGTAAATAATTTTTTAAAAAGATTTTACAAGCATTTTCATTCGTTAACAATGGCACGCACATTTTTGGACTACGAAACAATGATTTTTCGACTCAGCTCAACTAGAGGATTAAAATAAGATGCCACAATATATACTTTCGATACAATATAGGTTATTAACCAATGGGAGTTTCGCGCACGAAATGATAAATAGAGTATACAAGCAACAATAACAAATTTTGCACATTTTCTAAGGTGGCTCAACTTTCAAAGTTTCACACTGGCGGCGGTTTAGGAATCAGTCTGGAAGGAACGGTAGACGTTGAAAATGGTCACGAAGTTCGCCCGCATCACTACATACGGTCGATATTGCCGGACGGTCCTGTAGGAACAAATGGGAAATTAAGAAGCGGAGACGAATTACTAGAAGTAAACAAAAGCCAAAACCATTAGTGAACGTTCTAGAATTTGTCGATATTGCAGGTGAACGACTTTAAGCTACTAGGTCTCAACCACATAGACGTGGTAGCCATCTTGAAAGATTTACCGACCAACGTCCGATTGGTGTGCTCACGACCGGTTCACTTGGCGCTCGACATTTCTTCAATACAAACTTCCTCTCGTTCGGGTTCCATGGTGATGTCGTCGTACGGCGGCAGCTTGCAGAACCTCGTCCCGATAACCGACCGTCTGTTCAAGGCCAAATCGGACGGATCACTGGCGGCTCCGACGTCGAGCACCGACGGGGCGGAAGTTGTGTTTTCGAAACTCAAGTCGCGATCTCTGGAACCCTTGACTGGTTTGGCAATGTGGAGCAGCGAGCCACAGATAATCGAATTAAACAAGGGCGATCGCGGCCTCGGTTTCAGCATTTTAGATTACCAGGTAATCAACCCATAGCATCCATTACCACGACAACGTGTTGATTAGTTCACATTGAACGTAACGTAACGTAACTTACAAAAATTTAACGTAACTTAAGGAAAGTAAGGTGTGGGTTTGTTCACGCTGTTTGTCGGCAGTAAATGTAAACCGACTAATCGCGCAATTTCTCATTCCATTTTGTTTTTCATGCGAGAAGCAGCAATTTTCTCATTGGTTGCGGTAATTTCTTAAGTTACGTTACTTTCTACTTCAAAATCAATTTTGACGTAGGAACTTAAACTTTGTTTCCAAAACATTGCGAGAAACTCCCATTGGCTGGAGCCTGTTTACTCGCACATTAACGCAAATATATGGTCATATTTACGGTCGTTTATGGTCGTTTTTTGTTCGTTTTTGTTCGTTTACGTTCGTTTATGCCCTTTTATGGTCATTTCTCGAATTATTTTTTTAAGAGCATCGAACAATCGCCGGGAAAAGGCTCTAACCAATGAGAATTTCTCGCAATATTTTGGAAACGGAGTTTAGTTTACGTCCGTGATTTTAAACCCACAATGCATTGCACTGCCAATGCATTGGGTTACCTGATGTGAACACCAATGTGAACTAACCGTAACGGATAAAACGCGTGTTTTGTTGGATTTACCGAAATCTCTTTGGTTATCTTAGGACCCGATGAACTCTAACGAGACTGTGATCGTGATTCGGAGTCTGGTGCCTGGCGGCGTCGCGCAGCAGGACGGGCGAATCATCCCAGGTGACCGCTTGGTCTTCGTCAACAATATCAATTTGGAAAATGCCACTTTAGACGAGGCTGTGCAGGCACTGAAGGGTGCACCCAAAGGCGTCGTTTTGATTGGTGTGACCAAACCTCTTCCGCTGCCCGAAAGTGCCAACGCTAGTCACCAGGTAGGCGAACCTGGTGAGAACGACGACTACTCGTCTCACCCCAAAATCTTTAAGTCTGAAAGCTTTTGAAAACAAAAGCAAAAAAAGTCCTTTTTAGCCAATTATCCGTCCGTGGCGGCGACTACGTGGCAAGAATTAACATCTCTGGTCCTTTTTTTCTCTCATTTCATACATTTTTTCTTTCTTTTTTCTTCTACAGATTTATTGTTGCAATTTATTTTTCATCTGTATAACTGTGTGTCAAATAAAGTTAAAAAAAATTGTGTTTTTTTTCTAAGCAAGTAAAAAAAATGGAGTTTTTATTTTTACTTTTTTTTTTTTTAAAAAAAAAAAAATTTTCTTAAATTAGTTCTTTATCTTCTCATTTATCACTTTCTTCTGCTCTGCTCTTATCTTTTCAACAACAATCTGTTTTGATGTAAATCAACAGAAATTTGTATTTGCTAAGCATAAAATCAACAAAAATTAGAGGAACCCCATTTGGCTCCGAAAATAATTCTAGTGTGGGTGTAGGGGATCCACCACCATACTTGCTTGTGTGAACTGCAATTAGAATTATTTTAAGATTTATGCAAGTTTTATTATGATGGATCCTCCAATTTCCTCATGCATAGATGCTGGATTCTCACTTGCGGTAAAATCGCACGATTTTATTGCGTTTTGCGGTTTTTTAAAACTTATTTTGCCTCAAAATTGCGATATTTTTGAAATTGAAAATTTTCTAGGTTCCCACATGCAGCTAAAACACAAAAAATCGTAGAAAATTTTCAATTTTAAAAATGGCGCAATTTTGACGAAGGTTTTCCGCGCGGAATTCGCGCGATAAACCGGAAAAATCGCAAGTGAGAACCCAGCTTGATGCTAGATTCTCACTTGCGGTAAAATCGCGCAATTTTATTGCGTTTTGCGGTTTTTTAAAACTTATTTTGCCTCAAAATTGCGCTATTTGTAAAATTAAAAATTTTTCTAGGCTTCCACATGCAGCAAAAACATAGAAAAACCTAGAAAAATTTTCAATTTTAAAAATAGCGCAATTTTGACGTTACTTTTCCGCGCAGAATTTGCGTGATAAAGCGGAAAAATCGCAAGTGAGAACCCAGATTAAGATAAAACAAAGAAATTATTTTTAGCCCATGTTCTGCTAGAAGTTGGCCATAATTTATCTACGCGTTCTTTTTGTGTGTTAACTTTTAATAAAACATTTACATGGGTTTTCGATTTAAATAAAATAAAAATTAGTTCTTCAATGTTTTCCTTTATTATTATTATACAGACACATCAATATCCCAATCATTCACAGTGCTTTCGATAATCGAAAATCTCATCAGCAGACTCAACCGTCTGGAGCACATGTATAATAGTAATGGAAAGAATTGAAGAACTAAACTCTATCCGACAATTCGTCCACGGAACTGAAAAGTGAACTTTTTTGCATTGTACTGAAAGTATATATTGTGATATCTTATTTTAATCCTCTAGTCGATCCGAGTCGAAAAATCATCGTTTCGTAGCCAAATAATGTGCGCAACAATACAAAAACCCAAATGTAAATAATTTTTTAAAATATTTTAAGACCGTTTTCCTTCGTTAACAATGTCACGCACATTTTTGGACTATAAAGCGATGATTTTTCGACTCAGCTCAACTAGATGATTAAAATAAGATGTCACAATATATACTTTCATACAATGCATAGGTCATTAACCAATGGGAGTTTCGTGCACGAATTATTAAATAGAGTATAATTTTTATTTTATTCAATTCAAAATTGGGTTTTTTGATGAAATGAAACTATTTACTATTACATAGTCATGTCCTGTTGAACTTACCTGATGGTACAAAAAAAAGCAGTGATAGAATGTGACATTGTTGAAAATTGAGATTTCTTTTCCATAATTAAAAATAAAAAATAGGTTAAATAAATAAATAAATACATAAATAAATAAATAAATAAATTTTTATTTATTTCTTCTTAGACTCGCTACGATGATAGCACGAACTATAGTTTGCCGCCTGTGATCAGAACAAGTCCAAGACTCCTACAAGATCAGGTAAAGTGAAAATTAAAACAAACTGATTTATAAATACCGTAAACAGTGGTGTCTCATTTAAACGTTACCGGTCAAATATCTTCAAAAGTATAAGTTTGCCAAATCCAGTTCAGTTGTGAATATATGTATTCACAAGAGAACTGGATTCAGTAAATTGTGATTTAATGGATTGATACCTTGAATTGTGCTATTTTTATATTATTTATGTTTTCTAGTAGTATCCATGGTAATGCAGCATCTCTGGTGACCAATTTTAACCAACTGAAACTGAAACTAAAAAAATTATTATAATTTTCTTTTTTACTGGCCATTTTTTGACAGTTAGAGGGGTGCAGGGAGGTTAATAAACCTTTTAATAGTCATTAAATGAAATTAAAACAAGTTTATTACTTGAAACGGTTGAGTGACGCAAAATGGAGAACAAAGAAAACAATATTAGAGACTTTGCGAATTTTCGTACGAAAAAATTAAAATACGAAATTATAAAAAAAAGACGAAATTTTAATATGATTTCGTTATTAATTTCGTAACGAAATACAAAAAAGATTTCGTATATTATTTCGTAAATACGATTTAATTTGCGCATGCGCACTGAATGAAATAACAACAATATTCGTCAAATTTCGACGCCATTTTTTCTCCGCTTCAGCTGCAATTTTGGCAAATTTGTGTCGATTTGATTATCTCGGGTTTGTTTATTAATCAGTCAAACACCTTATACAAACCACGAGCCAAATTCTTAGGCTTAATTCGTGATAAGGTGCTCGATTATGCTAGAAATTGCTGCCGCCGATTAAATGTCGTATATAATACGTTTCGTGACAAATCGCAACCTGTTATACGAAAATTCAATTACGAAATAAAAAATAAAAAACGAAATAATTAAAAATATTTCGTTTTTTTTTTTATTAATTTCGTAATTTTTTGTACGAGAATTCGCAAAGTCTCTAATAACTGATATAAAA
>JH431176.1:77269-87714 GCA_000239455.1 Strigamia maritima
AAAAAAAAAAAAATCAAAAATTATAAAATCTATACAAATATAATTTTTATTAATCCTTTAAACCCATTATTTTAACATTGAGAAAATTGATTCCCAACACCAGACTACCTACCACACACAAGATATGATAAAATGAAAAATCTTTACCTTAACAACACCAGCAGTGGATGAAAAATTTCGAACCTTTTCTCCAACTGTGAGTTGGCTCTCTGATCCACGTTGCTAAGCAACTGAGAGATGGAGCTATTTTCCAGGTGGGGGAGTAGGGCGATTTGATGTGTAAATTGCGTAAATTGTCTGCAAAGAAATTCTATCCATATTCTATTGTGTTTTAAATGGAGATTAATTGCTTAGAAACAATAAAAAAAAAAAAACGTTTTTCAAACAACCCATTCTTTTTGCCATTGGGCTCCCGACCAAGTTAAGTTGAATAGAAATATAAAAGAAATTAGAAAAATAATTATGTCATCATAGACCACGGCTATTGGTGTGTAGCCCTTTTATCGAAAGTAAAATAAACTATTATTATTATTATTATTATTATTATCATCATCGTCAAGGCTATTTCCCCCGAACGAATTTCAAATTCCAGTTCACCATTCTCATGACCTAGCCTAACGCCTGCGGCGGGCTGACCTCACCTTACTAGGTAAAGTGGACTGGAAATAGAAATTATAGCTAAGAGCCGTTCGGGGAAATAGACAGTACGTATTATTATTATTATTGTTGTTAACTTTCGTACGGGCATGCTGGGTGAATTTTTACCCAGCTTTGCTGGTTGTGTAACCTAAATTTTATTTTACCCGATTGTTTGAAGGTTAACGTTCAATCTTTTTGAAGGATTCGGGAGGCGATTTATCAGCGAAAAATGTGTGGCGATCTGAAGATTCTGAGGACCATCCGGCATTTCGACCCATTTCACGCCCTCAATACCGCGAACCAGCGTGGGATTCGCCTTCTGGTGGTGGATCGGAGCGCTCGACTCCACTCGCCTCGCCCGTACCGTCGCCAAACCTAGGCAGGTGGGCCGCCACTGTTCCGCCTTTGCCGTCAGCTCTAGAAAGGACCGTTAAAGTAAAAAAGGGACCGGATCAGTTAGGTACTTATTGTTTTACTTTAGTAGAAAATATATTGTAAAACTCCCATTGGCTAGAAGCCTTTTCCCACCAATTTTTTAATGCACTTAAAAAAATAATTCGAAAAATTGACCATAAAAGGGCATAAACGAACATAAACGATCATAAAAATGACCACATATGGTAGATTTTGGTGATTTTTTGTATTAATGTTCAAGCAAACAGGCTCCAACCAATGGGAGTTACTTGCAATGTTTTGGAAACGGAGTTTAGTACTCGGTAATCTGTCTAAATAGTTGGTCCGGTTCCCTATTGGGTAATTCAGGCAAAATAATTCAAAAAAAATTACCATTCGATAATTTAGCATTCGATACTTTGGAATTCGATATCTTATCATAAGCTGTGCATTGTGCTTGTGGACATATCTAATAATGTACCGTATATACTCGCGTATAAGTCGAACCCTAACTTTGACGGCTTTGTCGGGGACAAAATCCTTTGTTTGTTCTTATGGTTCACGAAAAAGTCGAATCGGTAAAAAAAGGTAAAGATTTTGTCCAAAATTTCTCGACTTGTTCGCTATACATATTATATATAGCATATTGCCTCGGAAAGAACGGCATGCCGGAAAAACCGAGTTTGACCAGATTTTGAAAATCGGACATCTGGTCATTTTTACGGCACGGCACGCTGTAAAAATCGAATCGGTGCTGTAAAACGTGATACTCACATTATCCGGCATGCCGGAAAATTCGAATTTTCCGGCACCCTGTTCGGATTTACTATTATTCGGCACGCTGTTCTGTCCGAAGGAATACGATACAATAAACGCTATGTTTTTGTATATTAAAGGAATCAACGTTGAGGCTGTCGACAAAGGCTTGAACGGCGTAGTGATCCAGTCCATCACTGCAGGAGGTGCTATTGAAGCGGACGGACGTCTTCAAGTTGGTGATTACCTCATATCGCTCAACCACGAAAGTTTGCGCAGAATTTCCAACTCGCAAGCACGGGCCATCCTAAGAAGGACACAACTCGTCACATCTGACGTAAGGTAATATTTGCAACCTTTTTCTTGTTGGTGAAGAACAAAGAGCCCACAACACTATAAACTTACCAAGTGTTGATGACCATCTTGGGGCCCTATATCCAGGATCTTATGAAATCAAAATTGTACTGTTTACTTTGCTGTATACCTCAAGACTTTGAGGCTCATTCAATTTAATCCTATTGTGTATAAACTCCATTTAACAATTCGTGCACGAAACTCCCATTGGTTAATGACCTATGCATTGTACCGAAAGTATATATTGTGGCATCTTATTTTAATCCTCTAGTTGAGCTGAGTCGAAAAATCATTGTTTTGTAGTCCAAAAATGTGCATGCCATTGTTAACAAATGAAAATGCTCGTAAAATATTTTTTAAAAATTCTTTACATTTGGGTTTTTCTATTGTTGCGCACATTTTTTGGCTACGAAACAATGATTTTTCGACTCAGCTCGACTAGGGGATTAAAAAGATGCCACAATATATACTTTTAGTACAATATAGGTCATTAACCAATGGGAGTTTTGTGCACGAATATAATAAATAGAGTTTTGTTGAGTTGAGTCAAAAAATGATGGCTTTATAGTCCAAAAATGGGCTTGCCATTGTTAACAAACGAAAACGCTTGTAAAATATTTTTAAAAAATTCTTTACATTTGGGTTTTTCTATTGTTGCGCACATTTTTTGGCTACGAAACAATGATTTTTCGACTCGGCTCGACTAGAGGATTAAAATAAGATTCCACAATATATACTTTGAGTACAATGGAAAAAAATTCACTTTTCAGTTCCGTGCACGTATTGTTGGATAAAGTTTAGTTAATAATATGTCAGTTGCTATTTTATCTTGACTTTTTGGCATTTCTATAACATGGCACGACGCCATTGCAATTTGACAAACTTGATATCGATCGGCAACTTTTTATTTGGAATTAAACAAATGGCAAAGGTTGAAAGCACGTTGCGTGCCGTTCCTCCATGCTATTTTTAATTTGTAATAAATTATGCAGTCGGACTGCCGAAGTGAAGACTGAATAGTGACAGTTTTGCTTTCTTCTCTTATCACAGTATCACATACATTCCCGGTCCCGATGCCGCTGTTCACCGCGAGTCTGCGCTCATCATGATGCGAGAAGAGGCCGTTTCCTCTCAAAATTGGTAATAATAAAAGACCCAAAAATGGGAAAAGAAAAAATGAAGAGGAAAGTTTTTAATATAGAAAAATTAATGATAATTGAAAGTGGCAAAAAAAAAAAGAAAAAAAAAGATAGATTGGCAAATTATTAGATGACCACGTCCTTGGAACTATTTATATCTGTAAAAGATTATAATGGAAATTGATGAACAAAATGTATTTTGAGTGATTTTCCTTTTTGTTGCTGACGTTGTGTGTAGGAAATCTTCCAAGTATTATCGGTATGTATGGGGAAAGCTATTAATTTTCTCTCAAATTAATATTTGCACGAATGGTGTCGAGTGAAGGCATGGAATGTTTTAAATGTTCAGTAAAATGTTGAGTATTACATTTAGCTGCAGTTGAAAATAGAATTGTAGCAGAAAATATAAAATGTTGTTGGTAAAATCATCAGGACTACGTACTAAGGAAGATGGTATCTTAAATGCTGGAGACGCACTAGGCGCGAATCGCGTCGCTTTGCCATTTTGGCGCCATTTTTAATCCGCTATTTCCGGTTAAAATCGTCTTTTGCCAAAGTACGTGCTGCCAGTACTGTTTTGATTGTGATTCCAAATTGCAGCCAATCAGGAGCAATTTTTAAGGGTCATTCCAAATCTCAAAGCGAAGCGATTCGCTCGATTCGCGCCTAGTGTGTCTCCAGCATAATGCTGGGCGCAGACATGCAGCGATTCGCATCGCCTACAGCAGACTTGGGGCGAATCGAGAAGCGATTGTTTCAAAATATTTGTCGATATGACATCATAATTTATTTAGTAATGACATCATATCAACAAATATTTGGGAACAATTATTGATTTAAAAAAAAAAAAATGGAGTATTAGAACACGTGATAAAATACTCGCATCCCGTGGATGCGATTTGCATCGCCTGGCGAAAAAGTACACAGTGGCTTTACTTTTTTCAAAAGTAGATATTTTGGTTCCGCGACGGAAGTGACGTTTTCTGCGCATGCGCAAAGCCATCCGCGATTCTAATGCGATGCGAATCGCTGCATGTCTGCTTCCAGAATTAGATTTTACTATTTTTGTTTTAGTTTGTTGTGAAAAATTTGAAAATGTTTCTATTTTGGAATGCATCTGTTAAGTATTTGTTGAATATGTAATGTTAGAAGCTTTTATTTGTGCAGCTTTTTTTCTAAAACATAGGAACATTCAATAGTGTACCGTATAACCCCTGAAAACAGCGGCATGCCAGATAATGCGAGTCCGATTATCAGGCATGCCACTGTTTCTGTGGTAATACGGTACATACAAAACATGACAACTGTTGTTTCAAAAGTTACGATCATAGTGGTGTGCAATTTTTTGCAACAATTGGTTATGCCAACTAAAATTCGCAGAATATGTTTGCAGCAATTTTATAATAATTTATCTGCAAATGATTTTTTGCATATATCAGCAAAAATTTGCAGCACGTATATTGAACAGACAAATTCTGAAGTCTTCCTACGGTAAAATTGTCTGCAAATGCTGCAAAAAGCTGCAGGTCCATTTTCATAAGGATTGTAATAGCAAACCAGAAATTTTGGTAATTTTGGGTTTAGAGAGCCAGTAAGTTAGGTCCCTTTGGACAAAAACTGCATAAACAAAGCTGAAAGCAAGCAATAAAATCAATTGATTAAGACTGTATTATTGGTTTTAGTTCATCCGAAGAGCATAGCATTACCGAGGACGACTACAACGCCAATTCAACTACTCCGGACGGGTTTCCCCCAACGCAAATCATCAGCAAGAACAAATACCAGCGTCTGGACAGTATGACTGATACGTCTTCATCGGTCATTAGCAGCACAAAGACTCCGGACTCGGATTCGCGCACTTCCCCCGAACCAAAAATATCTCGCATTCCATCATCTTCTACATCCTCGTCTTTGTCACCTGCTTACATAAGCGAGTTAGTTGCTCAAAGTTCGCCGACGACCGAGGCCAGTGTGAGTGCACGCGCGTGGGGCGAGGAAAGAACTGTGCAGGTACTGAGGGAACAGGGCCGTAGTTTGGGAATCAGTATCGTGGGAGGAAAAGTGGATTTGTGCAATTCAGCTTCTGGTTCTACAATCACGGGAATCTTCATCAAAAACGTGCTACCGGACAGTCCTGCCGGATGCCAAGGAATTCTGAAGACTGGAGACCGCATTTTGGAGGTGGACGGAGTTGATTTGAGAAATGCTAGTCATGTGCGTGCGGTTGAAATCATTCGTGATGCCGGCAACCCTATTCGGTTTTTGGTGCAAAGTCTCGTTTATTGGGTAAGAATGACATAAGAGATCTTTTTGTCCATCCATTTCGGACTGTCTTCAGGTCATGGTTTTTCTTCAGTTTCCTCTGTCTTTGTATAGTCCAATCTCGCTGTAGCTGTTTTCCCACTTGTGTTCACAGTAGCAGTAACAGCAACAGTAAAGCAAGAACAAGATAAATTATGGGAGAGAAATAAAGTAAAGTGAGTCTACTGTCACCAATTAGAAGTGCTTACGGAATGACCTGCTTTTGTGAGTGTAGAGAAGACAAAGAACTGTGGAATCTAAGCCATCTGAATCTATTACCGTATTCCCTCGGAAAGAACGGCATGCCGGATAATGGCGAATCCGACCAGGGTGTCGGAAAATTCGAATTTTCCGGCCTGCCGGATAATTTGAGTCAAAAAAGTCCAATATTTACGCGTTCGCGTAGGCATACCTGTATACGTTCACGTATAAATATAAATACGCGCATTTTTAAGTTTGCTATTTCATTTCACTAATCACACTGACACACGTATCAATTAATACCATAAAAATGGAATGTGACTCGTTGCGTAGTATGTACGTTTTGGCGCTGATTCGATTTTTACGGCACGATTTGTGTTTACTACGCGATTCGATTTTTACGGCACTGATTCAATTTTTACGGCGTGCCGTAAAATTGACCAGATGTTCGGTTTTGGAAATCTGGTCAAACTTGGTTTTTCCGGCATGCCGTTCTTTCCGAGGGAATACGGTATTACTATAATATAAAAACATATTACAATCCTAACTTACCTCTTTACTATTACTGCTAGTCTGAACTCAAAAGCGAGGTTTTCACTAAACTCTATCCAACAATTCGTGCACGAAACTGAAAAGTGAACTTTTTTTACATTTTACCGAAAGTATATGTTGTGGTATCTTATTTTAATCCTCTAGTTGAGCTGAGTCAAAAAATCATTGTCTCCTAGCCCCAAAATGTGCGCAACAATACAAAAACCCAAATGTAAAGAATTTTTTAAAATATGTTACGAGCGTTTTTGTTTGTTAACAATGGCACGCACATTTTTGGACTACAAAGCAATGATTTTTCGACTCAACTTAACTGGAGGATTAAAATAAGATATCGCAATATATACTTACAGTACAATCCATAGGTCATTAACCAATGGGAGTTTCGTGAACAAATTGTTAAATAGAGTATATACACAACTAGTTTAGCACGTGAAACCTTCATTCGGAGACTAAGCGGGGTTTTGCTACTTCTAGGTTGGACCCTATCGTTAACAAAGCCTTCTTACTAAGTTGTTATAGGTATTGTACAATGCATTGTATTCCTTTTTTAAGCCAAAAGAAACAAATGGTGAAAGTCTAAGTCCTCCTGAAGAAGTTCCACGGGAACCTACATCGAGCCCGGTCAATGTACACGATGAGCCTGAGACGCAGTTTACATTTGAAGAAACGGTTTTAGATGTACCTGATCTTGTACAGGTATTTGTGTGTTGTTTACAGCTCTTTGTGTATAATAACTAGGTTTCCAAATTTGAATTAGATGACTGAAGAAAGCAGACAAGAGAGCAAAAGTGAACAAATGGAACTTGGATATGAGTCAGAGTGCGAAGAAGATGAAGTGATAACAGACTTGGTTTTTTCCAAGGCAGCTTACATTCCAGCTAACGAAGAAGTAAGAGGATAAAAAATTGATTACAGTAACACTTGCGCAGTCTAGACATAGGACGGCTTCCAAAATTGTGTTCGGTCTTCAGAGTGTTAATTACTGGAGATTAGTCGAGTTGGGCCTTGCCAACTGTTGTCCGGTAGGCCCTATGTCCAGACAGCCCTATGTCCAGACCACACAAGTTTTACTATACTTTGTTGAATCAAGAAAGTCTAATTTGTTTTGCTAAAGATTCATCGAGCGAGTGCGGCATCACTCAAGAAATCGCCAAATGATCCAGAATCGGACGATGAATTTGGATACACAGAAAGTAAGAATAAAAGCTTCGATTTCAGGGTCTTGGTGATCGACGGAGATTTGTAGGAATAGTGGGCCCCATAAGCTTGGGGGCTTATGGCTTAACCTTCAAACGGTCGGGTAAAATAAAATTTAGGTTACACAACCAGCAAAGCTGGATAAAAATTGACCCGTAATTTGGCCGTATGAAGGTTAACGATTTTGGTCACTTTATCCTCCATTTCAGAAAGGAGGTCTTGGAGCTTCTAGCTCTTATGCTTAGGGGCCCTGAAGTCATAGCTGAGCTTCCGGAAATAACTTCTGTCTTCCGAAAGTCACTTATATCGTATTCCATCAGAAAGAACGGCATGCAGGATAATGGAAGTCAGACCAGGGTGCTGCATAATTTGAATTTTCCGGCATTTTGTCCATTTTACTATTAATTGACCAGTTGTGTAGGTTCACAAACTGGTCTCACTCGTAATTACCGGAATGTCGTTGTTTCTGAGGTAATACTGGTACTTCCACACATTGCGAGAAACTCCCATTGGCTAGAGCCTTTACACAGCGATTGTTTAAAGCAGTTAAAAAATACGCACTGTCTATTTCCCCGAACGTTCGGGGAAATAGCCAGTGTATATTGCCTGGCTATTTCCCCGAACAATCGGAAAACTCTAAAAACCGGTACACGTGCGGTGTTCGTTTTGTTGGTGTGCCATACTTGTCGTTCAAACACAGATTATAATCTGTAGTTCAAATTTACAACAGATCAAATTAAAGAAAGAAAGGGTTTTGGTTTAATGCAAAGGGAAAATATTTTAATTGTGAATTTATATCAAATTCGGATGATATCCAAATTTGATTCATTTACACGCCATGACAAGAATTTGGAATGTTTTTTATCATCAATTTGCAGATGATGGAAACCGATCAAAACACTCAAAATCTAAATTTTTTGATCGAGTTTATTGCTACTAGTTGATTGTTCAATATGTAAAAAACCTACCGGTACCTATACAGTATCTAATACAACTTTTTTAATTATTTTTTTAAACTTTTTTTCATTTTTTCAAGTGTAAACAATTAATTAAACTTCTGTTTGTTTTTAGTTTTTCCGGATGATTGTTTGCACGAAAATTCTCGAACAACCATTCGGAGAAACGTTCCCCGCTGGCAAAAAGCGGACGACAAACGTACCACACTCCAACAGTAGGCTTTGGAAGAAATTTAATGTGTGGTGGCATTGCGATTGCATCGAGGATTCCATACAAATAAAGCCCAAAAAGTTAATTCTTTACACTTGAAAAAATGAAAAAAGTCAAAAAAATAATAATTAAAAAAGTTGTATTAGTTACTGTTTTAGTTATGTCCGATAAACACACAGGTAGGTTTTTTACATATCGATTAATCAACCAGTAGCAATAAACTCGATCAAAAAATTTAGATTTTGAGTGTTTTGGTCGGTTTCCATCATCTGCAAATTCTGATGATAAAAATTCTTGTCATGGCATGTAAATGAATCAAATTTGGATATCATCCGAATTTGATATAAATTCACAATTAAAATATTTTCCCTTTGCATTAAACCAAAACCCTTTCTTTCTTCAATTTGATCTGTTATAAATTTTAACCACAGATTATAATCTGTCTTTGAATGACAAGTATGGCACACCAACAAAACGAACACCGCACGTGTACCGGTTTTTAGAGTTTTTCCGATTGTTCGGGGAAATAGCCAGCCAATATACACCGGCTATTTCCCCGAACGTTCGGGGAAATAGCCTTGGCCTAAAAAACAATTTGTAAAATGACCATAAAAGGGCATAAACGAACATAAACGAACAAACACACAAACATAAACGAACAAAAAACGACCATAAAAATGACCATATACGATAGTTTTTTAATACAAATTTATATACAGTATAACCTGTGCGGTCCGGACCTAGTGCCGACCGGACACAATGGGCTGGGCCCGAACCCACCCAATCTCCAGCCATGCTAAAAAAACCTGTGCAGTCCAGACGCCTCTCTGGTCTGGACACCGGACAAACCGAATTATCCCGTGCACTATAAATTAAATGCTTAGTCCGGACAAATCAATTTTTGCCCGGACTGCACAGGTATTTTTGCATGGCTGGGTTCGGGCCCAGCCCATTGTGTCCGGACTGGACAGGTTTCTGGTCGGCGCTATGTCCAGACCGCACAGGTACGACTATGTAAATGGCCAATCGCAGCTATTACCTGTGTAGTCCGGACAAATGACTTTTGTCCGGACACCTGTCCCGACCGGACAAATTTTGCGCCCCAACTGTGTCCGGACCGCACAGGTAATTTGTATTAATGTGCAAGCAAACAGGCTCCAGCCAATGGGAGTTTCTCGCAATATGTTGGAAACGGAGTTTAGACGTACAGATATATCAATGTAAAAATACATAAAAATACATAAAAATACATAAAATACATAAAATACATAAAATACATAAAATACATAAAATACATAAAATACATAAAATAC
Organism: Strigamia maritima; assembly: GCA_000239455.1. NCBI lineage: Eukaryota > Metazoa > Arthropoda > Chilopoda > Geophilomorpha > Linotaeniidae > Strigamia > Strigamia maritima. Next base: position 87,282 of record JH431176.1, read on the forward strand.
ATAAAATACATAAAATACATAAAATACATAAAATACATAAAATACATAAAATACATAAAACACATAAAAACACATAAAATATCTATTAAAAGCGAATTTTGATCCATTAAATTATGGATAACATCTGTAAGAAAAATCCAGTGGGCACAAGTTGTCCTGGCATCTGCCATGATCAATTCAAGGGGAGTAACAGCTGTGCTTGGAAGAGTCCATGTAAACAATAGGGATTCGTGGCGAATCGGAGTGAGATTCGAAACGCCTCGTATGTCTGTTCGAATTATTAAATTTAAAAAAATGTCGAAGCACAACTATTGAAATAGGTGAAAGAATTTTCTAGAGAAATCCAAAGCGCATGAAATTGGAATTGCATTTGTTGGGAGTGAATTTGCTCGATCGAATACCCGATGCCTGACTGGCACGCCATGTTGGTGGT
>JH431176.1:87734-98936 GCA_000239455.1 Strigamia maritima
TTGCTAAAGATTCATCGAGCGAGTGCGGCATCACTCAAGAAATCGCCAAATGATCCAGAATCGGACGATGAATTTGGATACACAGAAAGTAAGAATAAAAGCTTCGATTTCAGGGTCTTGGTGATCGACGGAGATTTGTAGGAATAGTGGGCCCCATAAGCTTAGGGGCTTATGGCTTAACCTTCAAACGGTCGGGTAAAATAAAATTTAGGTTACACAACCAGCAAAGCTGGATAAAAATTGACCCGTAATTTGGCCGTATGAAGGTTAACGATTTTGGTCACTTTATCCTCCATTTCAGAAAGGAGGTCTTGGAGCTTCTAGCTCTTATGCTTAGGGGCCCTGAAGTCATAGCTGAGCTTCCGGAAATAACTTCTGTCTTCCGAAAGTCACTTATATCGTATTCCATCAGAAAGAACGGCATGCAGGATAATGGAAGTCAGACGTTCGGCTATTTCCCCGAACGTTCGAGGAAATAGCCAGTGTATATTGCCTGGCTATTTCCCCGAACAATCGGAAAACTCTAAAAACCGGTACACGTGCGGTGTTCGTTTTGTTGGTGTGCCATACTCGTCGTTCAAACACAGATTATAATCTGTAGTTCAAATTTACAACAGATCAAATTAAAGAAAGAAAGGGTTTTGGTTTAATGCAAAGGGAAAATATTTTAATTGTGAATTTATATCAAATTCGGATGATATCCAAATTTGATTCATTTACACGCCATGACAAGAATTTGGAATGTTTTTTATCATCAATTTGCAGATGATGGAAACCGATCAAAAACACTCAAAAATCTAAAATTTTTTGAATCGAGTTTATTGCTACTAGTTGATTGTTCAATATGTAAAAAAACCTACCGGTACCTATACAGTATCTAATACAACTTTTTTAATTATTTTTTAAACTTTTTTTAATTTTTTTCTAAGTGTAAATAATTAACTAAACTTCTGTTTGTATTGTTTTTAGTTTTTATTTCGCCTTTTGTTCTAAAGAAACCTTTTTCCGGTATGATTGTTTGCACGAAAATTCTCGAACAACCATTCGGAGAAACGTTCCCCGCTGGCAAAAAAGCGGACGACAAACGTACCACACTCCAACAGTAGGCTTTGGAAGAAATTTAATGTGTGGTGGCATTGCGATTGCATCGAGGATTCCATACAAATAAAGCCCAAAAAAGTTAATTGTTTACACTTGAAAAAAAATGAAAAAAGTCAAAAAAATAATAATTAAAAAAGTTGTATTAGTTACTGTTTTAGTTATGTCCGATAAACGCACAGGTAGGTTTTTTACATATCGATTAATCAACCAGTAGCAATAAACTCGATCAAAAAATTTAGATTTTGAGTGTTTTGGTCGGTTTCCATCATCTGCAAATTCTGATGATAAAAATTCTTGTCATGGCATGTAAATAAATCCAATTTGGACATCATCCGAATTTGATATAAATCACAATAAAATATTTTCCCTTTGCATTAAACCAAAACCCTTTCTTTCTTCAATTTGATCTGTTATAAATTTTAACCACAGATTATAATCTGTGTTTGAACGACGAGTATGGCACACCAACAAAACGAACACCGCACGTGTACCGGTTTTTAGAGTTTTTCCGATTGTTCGAGGAAGTAGCCAGCCAATATACACCGGCTATTTCCCCGAACGTTCGGGGAAATAGCCTTGGCCTAAAAAACAATTTGTAAAATGACCATAAAAGGGCATAAACGAACATAAACGAACAAACACACAAACATAAACGAACAAAAAACGACCATAAAAATGACCATATACGATAGTTTTTTAATACAAATTTATATATAGTATAACCTGTGCGGTCCGGACCTAGTGCCGACCGGACACAATGGGCTGGGCCCGAACCCACCCAATCTCCAGCCATGCTAAAAAAACCTGTGCAGTCCAGACGCCTCTCTGGTCTGGACACCGGACAAACCGAATTATCCCGTGCACTATAAATTAAATGCTTAGTCCGGACAAATCAATTTTTGCCCGGACTGCACAGGTATTTTTGCATGGCTGGGTTCGGGCCCAGCCCATTGTGTCCGGACTGGACAGGTTTCTGGTCGGCGCTATGTCCAGACCGCACAGGTACGACTATGTAAATGGCCAATCGCAGCTATTACCTGTGTAGTCCGGACAAATGACTTTTGTCCGGACACCTGTCCCGACCGGACAAATTTTGCGCCCCAACTGTGTCCGGACCGCACAGGTAATTTGTATTAATGTGCAAGCAAACAGGCTCCAGCCAATGGGAGTTTCTCGCAATATGTTGGAAACGGAGTTTAGACGTACAGATATATCAATGTAAAAATACATAAAAATACATAAAAATACATAAAATACATAAAATACATAAAATACATAAAATACATAAAATACATAAAATACATAAAATACATAAAATACATAAAATACATAAAATACATAAAATACATAAAATACATAAAATACATAAAACACATAAAACACATAAAATATCTATTAAAAGCGAATTTTGATCCATTAAATTATGGATAACATCTGTAAGAAAAATCCAGTGTGCACAAGTTGTCCTGGCATCTACCATGATCAATTCAAGGGGAGTAACAGCTGTGCTTGGAAGAGTCCATGTAAACAATAGGGATTCGTGGCGAATCGGAGTGAGATTCGAAACGCCTCGTATGTCTGTTCGAATTATTAAATTTAAAAAAATGTCGAAGCACAACTATTGAAATAGGTGAAAGAATTTTCTAGAGAAATCCAAAGCGCATGAAATTGGAATTGCATTTGTTGGGAGTGAATTTGCTCGATCGAATACCCGATGCCTGACTGGCACGCCATGTTGGTGGTGTAAAAGTGACCTGGAATCGCACGTAAAGCAGTGCGGAGAGAGACCGCTCGTTCCTCGTCGGACATGTGCGCATTGTCAACCATCAAGTTAAGTGGTGATCGGGAAAAATGGTGCACGACTCGGCTGTTACACACACTTTTACAGCCACAATTTACTAATACCCAAATAATAGATATTCGTCTTCGATGGATTTGCAGGACGGAGATTCACACTGTGGATCAGGTAGTAAAATTCATGTAAATCAATCGGAAATTCATTTTTTTACCATTATTTTATTAATAATTTTATTTTATATATATATATATATATATATATATATATATATATATATATATATAAAAATTAAATTGAAATAAAATAATTTTTTTTGATTTTCTTGGGTTTCCAGTGAGGAATAAGTTAAAGATTTTTTTGGAGTCATAAAATTTTTGTTAGAGAAAATATAAAATATTTCATGGTGTGGCCGGGTTTACGACATCACATTTTTTATTGGTCCATTGGATTACGCATCATTTAAAACTCTCATATAATTTTTCGAGATTTTTTTCAAAAGTATTAAAGGATTGTTGAGCAGACGACAAATATGAAACAGTGAGAGATAATAGAATTGAGTTTATACACGCAAGCGCCAACTTAGGCCATACACGTCTTAAATCTGACATACTAAATCTGACCTATAATAAATTTGAGAGATAAAAGCGAGAGCAAATCGAGAATTTACACGATTGTTACCAGTTGTAAACTCTATTTAACAATTCGTGCACGAAACTCCCATTGGTTAATGGCCTATGCATTGTACCCAAAGTATATATTGTGGTATCTTATTTTAATCCTCTAGTCGAGCCGAGTCGAAAAATCATTGTTTCGTGGTCCAAAAATGTGCGTGATATTGTTAACGAACGAAAACGCTCGTAAAATATTTTAAAAAATTCTTTACATTTGGGTTTTTCTATTGTTGCGCACATTTTTTGGCTACGAAACGATGATTTTTCGACTCGGCTCGACTAGAGGATTAAAATAAGATACCACAGTATATGCTTTCGGTGCAATGCAAAAAAGTTCACTTTTCAGTTTCGTGCACGAATTGTTGGATAGAGTTTAGGACATTTTAAAGGATGTCGAAAACTATTCAGTTATAAAATATCTGATGTCGTAAACCCTTTAAAATCAAAATTAATTGAAAGGTATATTAATTTTATTTTTATTTGATTTAAGGTAAAATAGTTAAGAAGTACGGTGATCTTCAGGGAACAGTGATTATCGTGGATCTTCAAAAAGGACCTAATGGATTGGGATTATCATTGGCCGGTCACAAAGATCGAACTAAAATGTCGACTTTTATCGTTGGATTAAATCCGACTGGAAATGCGTTCAAAGATGGGAGGATTCTAGTTGGTGATGAAATTTTAGAGGTTTGGCATGGAAATGATTATTATTTATTTTTTTTAATGTTTGATTTGTTTATTAAGGTAAATGGACAGGTGTTGTACGGTCGGTGTCATTTAAATGCTTCTGCCATCATCAAAGGTTTGACTGGGAACAGCATTAAGTTTGTTTTACTCAGGTGAGGGAAAAATTTGAGTTGTTTAGGGTAAAAGGTAAAAGCGAGTATGATTTTGTTAGTTTTTCTAGTTAAAAGAATTGTAATGGCAATGTTCTATTTTAGTTGTAATAGTGGGAAAAAAAGTTGGAAATGATTAATTTTAGGTGGAGAATGGTAATTTCAGACTGAAAGTGTGAATGATTAATTATTTTTAGGTGGAAAATGTGGAAAATTAATCATTTTTTTAATGGAAATGTGAAAAATTAATCAGTTTAACTGGCAAATGTGGAAAATTTATCATTTTTAAGTGAAAAATGTGGAAAATCTATCATTTTTAAGTGAAAAACATGGAAAATTAATCATTTTTAACTGGTAAAAGTGGAAAGATTTGAAAATGTCGAAAATTAATTATTTTTAACTGAAAAGGTGGAAAATTAATCATTTTTTACTGGAAAATTAATCATTTTTACAATTTTAACTGGAAAAAGTGGAAAATTAATCATTTTTAACTGGAAAAAGTGGAAATTTAATCATGTTTTACTGGAAAATGTAGAAAATTAATCATTTTTAACTAGAAAAAGTGGATAATTTTTAACTGATAAGGTGGAAAATTAATCATTTTTAACTGAAAAGGTGAAAAACTAATCATTTTTAACTGAAAAAGTGGAAACTAATCATTTTTAATTGGAAAATGTGAAAAACTAATCATTTTAATGTAAAAAAAAAACTAATTTGAGATATAATTCTTTTTTAGACTAAAAAATAACAATATCGCCAAACATAACCAACATAAATACAACATTCCGACCAAATAATTCTAACAATCCACGTGCAACATACGCCCATGAGGAGGAAACATTAAGTATCGAACGCTAATCTGACCTTCGAGTGCACAAAACGTGTAATAAGTGGTTTGATTATCGGCGAAACAGGTGTTTCTCCTCCTCACGAGCGACTACGAATTCGCTAGGCGAAGCAAACCGATTGATTGAAAGGGAAAATGAAACGCATACAAAAATATTATAAATCTTTTCGTAGGCGACCGAATGCACTGGCGGATTTGGCTGTCAAACCTGTGACTCATTTCCCAGTCAACGTGGGTGATGAGGTGAGTAGTGTGTCTGCCCATGTTAAATATTAACTACATATTAACGTGTTTTAACAAATTAAAATTCAAAATAGAAATGGAAATGTAGTGCGTGAATATTTTATTTCTGTGTTATGTGTTGAAATGGGTTTTGATGAGTGTTTACAAGGTTTGCATCTGTGATGAATTTGTCATCTGGGCGTTTGATGGCTGCATTCACAGTTGGAATAAATGTTTATGAATGAAATTCAAATTAAATGAATATTACGAATTGCTGAATATTAGGAATTTTAATTTTTTTTTTTTTTTTTTTTGTTAAAAATTTGAATATATGATTAAAAATTCGGAATCAAATTTCGAAATTTAAAGGGTTTACGATATCAAAAAATATTATGACTGAATAATGTTTGCCATTTCTTAAAAATGGTTGAAATGATTTTTATTTATTTTTTAAAGTTATCGGAACACGTTTAACCCTCAAAGCCCCCATCCTATGGCGCAATTGTGAATACCGGTACAAAATTTTAAATTTTTTAAAAAATCTGAAATTTACAGTAGCTGTTAAGAATATGAATTTACATTTTCTGAATTAATTTGATAAAAAACAGACAGAAAATAAAAAAGTTATCGTCAAAAGAAAAAATCGTCCCCTTAAATTCCCAGCTTAAGTTTTTTGTTGTTTTCACTGCAAATTTTACTCTAGTGAGAGCGCTTTTAGAATATTCCGCTCCCTACATATAAACTAAATAAACATACACAGCATTAATTCTTTGTCTTTGAAACACATGTTCAACTGAGTTAATGTGAGACTAATTGCAATTTAAATTAAGTAATAAAGATAATTGTTATTATAAATAAATGATTAAAAACACCTTGCATGCTGTTTAAAACAACATTTTGATCGCATGTCTTAATTTTCACAGTCGGTGACACCTAATGTCGGTTAGTAAAACTATCATAACCATGGTAATAGCACTAAAGCGCTTCAAAGTAGAGACTCCAAATGGACACAATTGTGCCCATTAATCGGGCTCTATGTTGTTCCAAAATTTCAGGGTTTTGAGGGTTAAAGAAATCATTTTGTATCCCAAACAACTTATTTTGAGCATTCGAAAATGAAAACCAGCCTGGTTTTAGTCGTTTTAGAAAACGTTGGTTGTAGCCTGGTTTTACTTTGGTCTTAACTAAATTCTAACTTGAACTTGGCTGGGGCGAAGGTTTTAGCTAAACCGAGTCAAAATCAAAATCAAAAATTAGATTTAGCTGATAAATTGTCTATTCTATTTTGGCTAATACATTCTATGATGATCCGGCTAAAAAGTAGTAAAATCTGTGAAAAATAATGACAAACTATTCTGATGGACGTCGGCGAACATCGTGGCCAACGTAGGTGGATGTTCCGCGGCCACGATGTTCACTGACGTCCGTCCAAATGGTTTGTCATTACTTTTCGCAAGTCTTACCTATTTTTATGCCAATTTCACTTGGAATCGTTAGGATGATGTTAAATGATGTCCCCCCACCCACAGAATCTGCAGGTTTTATTTGCTAAAACCTCAGTTTGGAGTCGCACCATGCTTTATCCAATATGGTGCTACCTTAAAACAACCAACTGGAGATCGTTTTGGTGTTTTGAATGCAACTACAGTATAGTTGGCCGCTGCTGGCAGGGCGCTGTTTCTGACGTCACAGCTAGTATTCCCATGTAAAGATACATAACTGGTTGTCTGCTCGTTTTCACAACTTCAGCATTGGGTTTTAATCCTTTAATATTTTTCAAAAAATCTCTGAAAAAATTATTTAAGGGTTTTAAACGATGCTTGATCCAATGGACCAATAAAAAAATGTGACGTCGTAAACCCTTTAACCTAATTTTATGTTGGAATTTCAATCAAAAACATTTATTACACATAAAAAATACTAAATCCAATTTCAAGATAGTGAAAACTAGAAATCGAGGTCATGTGATCATTAAAATTCTTGATTCTAACGAAAACAGCAAAAACTAACTCTTATGAATTTTTTTTACAATAATTCCAACTCCAAGCCACAAGCAACAACGGAGAATCAGTTATCTCGATTCAAAGAAATTAGAACTGTGATGTTGAAAAAGGTAAACAACACCAACCATCCTTTCTTTCAATTTGTCAACAACAACAGCGACTAATTATGCAATCAACAGGGTCCAACAGGGTTTGGCGTGATGATAATGGAAGGAAAACACAATGAAGCCGGCCAAGGGATTTTTATCTCGGATATTCAGGAAGGAAGTGCGGCAGAACAGGTGGGAATGAAGTGTGAAATTGCGCAACATTCTTTTCTTCGCTTTTTCTTTTGATGGAATAATAATAATACTTCATTTTGTTTCAGGCTGGTCTAACCGTTGGAGATATGATTTTGTCAGTTAATGACGAAGATCTTCTAGGAGCCAATTACGAAACAGTTCAGTTTGACTATTAATTCCATATGATTTGTGTTGTCATATTGAACGTAACGTAACGTAACGTAACGTAACGTAACGTAACTTACAAAAATTTAACGTAACGTAACTTACAAAAATTTAACGTAACGTAACTTACAAAAATTTAACGTAACGTAACTTACAAAAATTTAACGTAACGTAACTTACAAAAATCTAACGTAACGTAACTTACAAAAATTTAACGTAACTTGAGGACACTGTTTGTAGACAGTAAATATAAACTGACCAATCACGTAATTTCTTATTGCATCTCGTTTTTTATGCGAGAAGCAGCTGTCTTCTTATTGGTTGCTGTAATTTCTTAATTAGTTACGTTACCTCGTAAACTTTATCTAAACTTCGTTTCCAACACATTGCAAGAAACTCCCATTGGTTAGAGCCTTTTCCCAGCAACTATTTAATGCACTTAAAAAAATAATTTGAAAAATGACCATAAAAGGGCATAAACGAACATAAATGAACATAAAACGAACATAAAACGAACATAAACGAACAAAAAACGACCACAAAAGACCATAAAAATGACCATGTAGTTTATGATGGTTTTTTTTGTATTAATGTGCCAGCAAACCGGCTCCAACCAATGGGAGTTTCTGGCAATGTGTTGGAAATGGAGTTTAACAATTTGTGCAGGAAACTCCCATTAGTTAATGGCCTATACATTGTACTGGAAATGTGCGTGCCATTGTTAACGAACGAAAACGCTCGTAAAATATTTTAAAAAATTATTTACATTTGGGTTTTTCTATTGTTGCGCACATTTTTTGGCTACGAAACAATGATTTTTCGACTCGGCTTAACTAAAGGATTAAAATAAGATACCACAATATATACTTTCGGTACAATGCCAATAAAGTTCATTTCTCACTTTTGTGCACGAATTGTTGAATAGACTTTACCTTAATTCCATCCATTTTTTTAAAATCAAATATTCCATTTATTAATTAAACAGGCAGCTAGTCTACTAAAAAAAGCCGAAGGCACCATTCGTGTGGCAGTCTCGAACCCAAACAAACTTCAAGAACCGATTAAAAAAGACGAGAAACCTGGTACGTATATCACCTCGGTCAAAAAACTTCTCATTATAAAATAAATAAATCTTTCTTTCTCTTTTTTCTCCTATTCCGGCATTACTTTTAGCACGTAAGTCGCCATTTTTCATTTTCCAACTTAAAAAAAATTGATTATTTAATCTTCCAAGATCCAATAATGTATACAAATGTGTATTATCACCACTAGTTTACCATTGTTCATTGGAATCATTAGGTGCGTTCAAGTCCAAAGTGATTATAAAAGCATAAGTAAATCTGATTATAGAGAATCAGTTTAATCTGCTTTAAGCATTGAACGTGTTATTAAGTTTCAGTCTGCGCATGCGCAGTTGCAAACTTAAATATTCTAGGGTCAAGTTTCTTGATCGGAACTAGTTCTTAATCCAAAATCCATGTCCGGATTGTTGTAGTTTTCTCCTTTCAGTTGACATTTTAAGTTACTATAAAATAGTAGTATACATTAAAGTATACCAAAAGTGTTGAAATCTAGTAAAAAAATATATAAAAAAAGCACTGAAATCTTTTAATAAAGTCGATCGAGTGCCACCTCGATCAATCGCCACCTCGATCAATCTCGAATCTAAAATGGCTGCCAAGAATGCGCCAAAAACAAGATTTCAGCAGCACAAACCACCCTCAACGTGGTTTATGTAACAGCGGTTTATGGGTAAACTGATTGTTGGAAAATGACGTAAAAAAACGTCATTTCCGGCTAGCGAGAATCAAAAGAATCAAGATAAACAGTTTATCACTTTGGAATTGAATGCACCTATTGGCTCTTGGAAGGTTAACTGATTGTAAAATTTGTTTATCGCAGCGATTCCGCCGAAACCAACAAGTTTCTCGACCAAATCGTTTCTTCCGCACATGCAGCGCCTACTGAAGACCCCTTCGCCCACCAACGTGAACCTCAGTCCCAGCCCGACGTCGATAATCGGTGGACTATCTCCGACGACTCCGAGCACGCTCGAGGTGACTACTATCACGGTAGCACCGAGTCCGACGGGCGCTAGTCCATCTACGGCCAACGTGTCGCCCGTGACGCCGCTCACGCCGACCATGAAGCCGCATAAACTGCGCTCGATGGATGATCCGGCCTTGTGCGATATTGTCACTGGCTGCGAAGTTACTATCGAGATTGCCAAGGAGAAGATGGGTCTCGGATTGAGCATCGTCGGCGGTTCCGACACGTTACTGGTGCGTTTTTCGCCTTATCTTTTGGATTTTTGCTGTTTTTTGCGGTGTTTGTTGTTTTTTTTGCTGTCTTTGTTGTTTTTTTTTGCGGTCTTTGTTGTTTTTTTGCTGTTTTTGCGGTCTTTGTTGTTTTTTTTGTTCCTGTTGGTTGTTTTTGTGCTGTTTGGTGCTTTTTTGCTGTTTGGATCTTTTTCTATTTTTGCTGTTTTTTTGCTGTTTTTTTGCTGTTTTTTTGCTGTTTTTGTGCTGTTTTTGTGCTGTTTTTTGCTGTTTTTGTGCTGTTTTTTGCTGTTTTTGTTGTTTATTTGCTGTTTTTTTGCTGGTTTTTTGCTGGTTTTTTTGCTGGTTTTTTGCTGGTTTTTTGCTGGTTTTTTGCTGTTTTTTTGCTGTTTTTTTTCTGTTTTCTTGGCTGTTTTTTTGTGTGGTTTTTTTGCTGTTTTGCTGATTTTTTGCTGATTTTTTGCTGTTTTTGTTTTTGCTTGCTGTTTTTGTTGTTTTTGTTTGCTGTTTTTGTTGTTTTTGTTTGCTGTTTTTGTTGTTTTGTTGACGTTTTTTACTGTTTCGGTTGTTTTTGTTGAAGTTTTCATTGGATTTATATCGTTTGTGTTTAGGGCGCAATAATCATCCACGAGGTTTACCCTGACGGGGCGGCCGCAAAGGACGGTCGTTTGAGGCCCGGGGATCAAATATTGGAGGTTAACAACGAGAATTTGAGGGATTCAACTCACGATCACGCAATCGGCACTCTGCGGCAGACGCCGTCCAAGGTGAAGATGGTGGTGTTTCGCGAGGAGAGTCCAGCGCGAGAGGAAGATGCGGTTGAATTGTTTGAGGTGGAGTTGTTGAAGAAACCCGGCAAGGGGCTCGGCTTGAGCATTGTCGGACGCAAAAACGGACCAGGAGTGTTCGTCTCTGATGTTGTAAGTTCAATCATCTTTGAGGTGTCGAGTCTAATTGGTTGATTACGATTAAGATGATATAATTATCGATAAAAACGAC
>JH431176.1:102576-114493 GCA_000239455.1 Strigamia maritima
AAATTTTTTTTGTTTTTTTTTTCTGTTTTTAATTTTTATTTGTTTATTCCTGATGAAGAGACTATAAACAAAAAAAAGGTTGTAAAAAGTTTATTTTAGTGCCATCATTGATTTTTATTCAGATTTAGAATTAGTTCCAAGTTGAGGAGTTTCCTGTGCTGTTTTATATATTTGAATTTGAGATTTTTTTTTTTTGATTTTAGAGTCGAGTTTATTGGCTTTTAAAAGAAAAATATATTAATTAAATAGATGTAAATAATTGCAGAAAATAAATTTATTCAATGCAAACTGTTAAAATACTAACACAAGTAAACAAAATGATTTTTTTTTCAACAGTGGTTTTATTTTGATAAGCGAAAACTTGTTTCTATTGAATAATTTATAAAAATGTACATTACAACCATTTCTCAGCAAGTGCTCCGAGTGAAATTAATGTTTTAATTTTATTTAGGTTTTATTTGCAGCTGGTACATCCTTTTTTCTGAGGGAGCAGATCTTTACCAACGTCGATCACGCTCGATCTGAATTTAACGTCTCGGTCTTCGCAGCTTATCATTTGCCTGCAAATCAAATATCGATAGATAAATAGAATTAAGTTTATAGATGCAAGCGGCAACTTAAGCCATACACTGAAATCTGACATACTAAATCTGACAAAACGAAACTGACATACCGTATGTACTCGCGTATAAGTTCCAAAATTTTGGACGAAATCTTTGTCCTTTTTTAGGCGAGGGACTTAACCCTTGGATGGGCAACCTATGACACAATTGTGTTCAGCTCTTTTCTTGAATAGGAAAATTTTTTTTTGGCTTATCTTATGAAGCTGAAATTTTCTGACTTTGTTCAAAAACTTTATATAAAAAAAAATTGAAGTATTTGCTTTGATATTTATTGAAATAATTGATTGCCAAATTTTAGTCTCTTAAAACCCCAGCAGAAAAACAGCCGATTTCACTGCATATTGGCTAAAACACTTCTGTTTAGGGTTACTAGCAGATGATCGCATTTAAAAAAGATTGTGAAGCAGGAAAGCCAAGTAAAGATGAAACTGTGCGCATGTGCAGTGGCCGTTTTGGAAAAAACTAGTGCCAACAGCGGCAGTTATTTCAACCAAATGCAACAGCGCTTTAACTACTTGACCCGAAATATGAACATGATCGTGTCTATGGGTTATCCACTAATGTTATTTTTAAAGCTTGCCTATCCGAGGGTTAACTACGAGACACAAAAAATTATTTTTATACGATATTACTCGTGTATACCGTATTCCCTCGGAAACAACGGCTTGCCGGTAATTACGAGTCTGACCAGTTTTTGACAAGTAGACAACTGGTCAATTAATAATCAAATGAAGAAAATGCCAGAAAATTCGAATTATCCGCCACCCTGGTCTGACTCGCCATTATCCGGCATGCCGTTCTTTCCGAGAGAATAAGGTACATATACATATGAGAGATAAAGGATTTATTCGGGCCAAAGGATTTTGACCCGATTTTGACGTCAAAGTTGAGAAGAGGGATTTATACGCGAGTACATACAGTAGTTCAAATATTGAACACAGAAAGATGTATTTTTATGTGTTAAAATGTAGGAACCAAATGTCTTTACCTGGTTAGTTGTATCATTGCTGTTGAAATATTTTCGCCATTTTTGGCACTTGTTTCTATATAAATGGCGCCAAAATCCTACAGGAAGATAAATTGACGATTCAAAGTGGATGGGAAATGCTTTGAATATTTACCCTGGCTAAAAGTTCTCCAGTTTGTGGCTCCACAATGGTTCGGCCTTGCATTAATGCAGTAGGGCGCATATCCGTTTTATTAGAGCACAACATGATAGGCAGTCTCTTGTCTACTACATCCTGTTGAAATCAAAGTGATGTTTAAATATTCTTTATAACTGGTGGAATCAATCGGCTTGGTTCAAAACATGGAGTCCCATGTGATCCATGGAGTGCTCCAATTTCAATTTCCAGTCCACTTTACCTAGTAAGATGAGGTCAGCCTGCCGCAGGCGTTAGGCTAAGACATGGGAAAAGTGAACTAGAAATTGAAATTGGAGCACTCCATGGATCACATGGGACTCGCATGTTTTGAACCAAGCCGAATCAATCTACTTACATCGATTGCTTCCATCCAGTTTCGAACATTGAGGAAAGATCTTTCATTAGTGCAATCGAAGAGCAACATAACTCCGTCTGCCTTCCGGAAATAAGACTTTGTCAGACTACGGAACCTTGAAAACAAATGGAATTTGATTAAAGTTATTGCTATTAGCAGCCATTTTAGTGAGTGGGTTTGATTACGTGCTTGTGGTATTGATGGACAAGTTGGAAATTTAAATTATTGAATTTCCAACTGATTGTAATGTTATGTTAATGTACCTTTCTTGACCCGCTGTATCCCACAGTTGTAAGGTCACATTGATGTCATCCACATTGAAAGTCTTCATGTGAAAGTCCACACCTAGGCAATGATTAGATTAGACATTGATGCATTCATTTATGGGTAGTCCAAGTAGTTGGCTTATTGGGGGATAGAAGAGGTTCTCAAGTTTCAAATACTCTTGATAGTTTTTAAAATCAATCAATTACAGCAAACAGAGCGATTTTAACAACGGTTTCATTGTTAAATTTCGACCAATGGGAGGCCGATTACACTGCTTTGTCTTTATTATTAGTACAATGGCCGAACCGGTGATTCACAACCTTGCCAACGTACTCGGCGCTTTGGAGGACGTAGGTAGTATAGCATGTTGGTGTACTATCACTTTGACCGTTGTTAAAAGGGCGCTCGTTATCTTATCACGCAGGAAATTTCGTGCGTGAACTATACTACAGCAACAATTGCCCTTTCTCTTGTGGTATTATACATGAAAACTAGCATTTACCTAGGGTAGAGCTGACCGTTGGGCGCTTTGAAGGACGTAGGTAGTATAGCATGTTGGTGTACTATCACTTTGACCGTTGTTAAAAGGGCGCTCGTGATCTTATCACGCAGGAAAATTTGTGCGTGAACTATACTACAGCAACAATCGCCCTTTCTCTTGTGGTATTATACTTGAAAACTAGCATTTACCTAGGGTAGAGCTGACCGTTGGGACAAAAACTCCTTTGCTCACATGCAGGATGAAAGTGGATTTGCCAACATTTGCATCTCCTGCAAACACAACTTTGAAGGTCCTTTCGGGGTTTTGCAATGACGAAAATCTGAAAACAATAGTTCAAAGTAGTTTAAAGCAGTTGAAACCGAAGTAATGTGTGCTTATGGTAGGTACCCCAATGGTGTACTCGTTGTTAAGGGTTCGAAAGATGGTAAACTGTTCCTACTTTTGTTGTGGTCTTCATCTTCAGAATGATTGTCTTCTCTCATTGTAGACATTCCACTGTCTGTTCAGTACATTTAATCAATATAACTCTTGTTTAACAATTTGTACACGAAACTCCCATTGGTTAATGAACTATGCATTCTACTTAACGTATATATTGTGGTATTTCTAATTGAGCCGAGTCGAAAAATCTTTGCTTCGTAGTCCAAAAATGCGCGTGCCATTGTTAACAAACGAAAACGTTCGTAAAATATTTTAAAAAATTATTTACATTTGGGTTTTTGTATTGTTGCGCACATTTTTTGGCTACGAAACGATGATTTGTCAACTCAGCTCGAGTAGAGAATTAAAATAAGATACCACAACATATACTTTCGGTACAATGCAAAAAAGTTCAGTTTTTATTTTCGTGCACAAATTGTTGGATAGAGTTTAGACAGTTTGCGATTTCTCGTACGAGACAAAAAATTAACGACAATAGACAGTTTGCGATTTCTCGTACGAGACAAAAAATTAACGACAATGTGTAACGAAATTTTTCAAAAATCTCGTCAAACCATTAAAACAAAGTGACGAAATTTTTAACAATATCTCGTTTTTTGCCATTTTCGTAATAAAATAAATCTCGTACGAGAAATCGCAAATTGTCTAATGTGTAACGAAATTTTTCAAAAATTTTTGTCAAACCATTAAAACAAACGGACGAGATTTTTAACAATATCTCGTAATGAAATTGCAAACCGTCTAATTAGTCAAACCAACTCTGGAGTGATATCTTACCAATATCTTCCATGAAGCGTTTGAGGCCGAATGTTATTTCGTCCATATTTGTTTCAGATTCTGCTACCATTGAGGTGTCCCGAAGTAAGGGCGTTTTTCGAAAGGTTTGCATTTGTCTGTATAACTGTGCAGCATCCATACTGCCTCGTAGATGGTCATTTAGATCTTGTAATCTCTTATTTGCCTCACTGAAAGAATGATTGGATTTCAATAAACCTGAATTGACTTAGCCTACTGGATCGGTTTATGCTTACTGAAGAAGGTGAAGTTGTCGTGTCAGATGATCATGTTCGTGCATGTATTCAAATACCACTTCTTTCTCTCTGTATATGATATGAGGAAAATATTTCTGATATTTATTCTAAACTCCGTTTCCAAAACATTGTGAGAAACTCCCATTGGCTAGAGCCTTTTCCCAGCAATTTTTTAATACACTTAAAAAAATAATTCGAAAAATGACCATAAAAGGGCATAAACGAACGTAAACGAACGTAAACGAACGTAAACGAACGTAAACGAACATAAACTATCATAAACGATCATAAAAATGACCATTTATGGTAGTTTTTGGTGGTTTTTTTTGTATTAATGTGCAAGCAAACAAGCTCCAACCAATGGGAGTTTCTCGCAATGTTTTGGAAACGGAGTTTAGTTTCCTATGGAGGACATACTTGTGTAGTTCTTTACACTTGTCTTCATATTGGGTGCGGAGTTGAGCAACGTCGCTTCGCAGTACAGCCACATTAGTTTGCATTTCAGCTAAGTTGATTCGCAGTTGTCGGTTGTCCTGATGCGCATCCTCCAACTTGGAGTGAGCAGCACGCATTCTTTCAGTCTGCTCGCCTTGGTCATGTTTCAGATGATTACCGAACTGAGTTTAGGAAGAATTGAAACATATACAAATTATTTCCTTATTTCACTTTTGCTTTCCATTGTTATTTAAGTCTAAGTTCAGACAAAAAGGATCTTGGAATCGCAGTTAGCAAAATAACTTGGAAGTTATTATGGTTAGTTCATATTGGTGTTCAGAACATTGGGTAGTAACGCAAGATGGCTGAGCAATCTATTGTAAGTTTGAAATCAGACGTAAACTTAAGTTCTTAGGTCAAAATTGATTTTGAAGTAGGAAGTAACGTAACTTAAGAAACTTTAGACATCTTTACTTAAGATACGAATTGGGTAACTTAAGTAAAGATGTCTAAAGTAGGAGGTTTTAGATGAATATGATGTCAAGTACATCACATCCTGCTACTTTAAGTCAACTTCACACTTAAGAATTTTATTCAGTTCAGCAATATTGAACGCAACTTAAGTGAGATTAATTATCTTAAGCGAGTCATTTGCTATAACTATGACGTCCAAAACGTCACATGTAATGAGTTTAAGTCAACTTATCAGTTAAGTCAACTAAGTTAATTTCACTAAATCAAATTGAACGCACCTAGTGTGAACAAAATCGTATGTTACTTTCTTCAAGTTACGTTAAATTTTCATAAGTTACGTTAAGTTACGTTTAATGTGAACTAACCATTAGGATTATTCTAGATTCTGGTGCAAGTTAAGTTTGATAACAAGATTCCTCTATTGAGTCTTTTCCTTGATATTTGTACATACAGTTTGAAATAGAGATAATTGAGCTTGCAATTCAGCCTTTTCGGCTTCCAATTGAGCTCGCAATGCCCTGTTTTCGGCATCGGATTCTTGTTTGAGCTGTTGATACACCGATTCCTTAAGTTGTTTAACTTGTTTTTCCATTTCATCTTCCAATTGTTGTAAATGTTTTTTATGGGTTTCTTTATCCCTGAAAGTAAGAAAACAACATTTTAAATTCATTACTTTGAGGGTATCCTAAATGATAGTTTACCTTTTGAAAGTGTGTTCCAAATGTGCATTTTCCTTTTCTAATTTGCTTAATTGGCTGACAAGATCAGCAAAAATCTGTTTGAACCCGACAATCAACTGTGGAGAGGGTGGCGAATCGAGCAGAATTTTTTCCAATTGCTGTAATAGGTTACCACTGCGAAAAAATATGGAAAAAAAAATTTGTCCTTGGCTTATATTTACTTTCCTCTTCTACTCATCATCATCATCATTCACCAGCTGTGAACTTTTCGTGCATGTGTTTACACACCTGCGCATCTCCTCCCACACTCGACTTTAATCTACGGTTCACTAATAAAACTCCACAATCGCAAGGTTGAGCTAATAAGTTGAATTTTTTTGATAAAATTATATCAACATAATAAGTATCGAAGATTTCACAAACATAACTGTAAACCGAGAGATGTGTATGACGTAAAATATCATCAGACATTCCTCACGTAGGAACTGCAGTTGGATAACTTTTCCTCTAGTCTTTGAAAACTTTTTACGCAAAGTTTTGCTACGCTAACTATTATGCAAGACGGAGTCAGGGCTACAATAGATGCAAGGCCTGGCTTGCTGTGTGGGGGAGGGTTAGACTTAAGACATGGCTAACCAGAAGCATAGTGTAAGAAGGAAGTTTTTCAAGGACGAACCGCCTTGCCCAAATACACACAACTTGGGATGTGGGGATAGCCCTTTGCGAGCTTCGAACTTGGTGGCCTCATTTCACATTAAAATGGCCAAAGCTCCAATCAAAACTCTTAATGCTTATTGCTCTGGCATCTGCACAAAGAGTAAACACTCTACAGAGTTTGACGCTCGAGGATTTACATCTCTCTGAAAAAGAACTTAGTGTAAGAAGGAATTTTGTTGGCACCCGAAAAGCTTCTTTTTCGGGTACCAACAAAATTCCTTCTTACACTATGCCAGTAGCTTGGAGGCTAGCTAAGAGAGAGAATTATGTTTGTAGACGCAAGCGCCAACTTAGGTCATACACGTCTTAAATCTGACAAAATGAATCTGACTTACTAAATCTGACCAATATAAATCTGACATAAACACAGAAGGGAAAGAGGAGTAGATTGCGGAAGATCGCGCAGACAGTACCGTATGGTTGTCGTGCACTGTAGGTACCCTCCTCAATCGAACCGACTTACTTCAAGAAATGTCCAGTGATGGCGTCAATTTGTTTCCAAGTGGACAGCACTTGCTTCCTTTTCTTCTCCACATCCGTGTTTGTCGTTTCGGTCATCGGTTCTTCCGGTCGAACCAGTACAAACTCTCGAAATCCAGCCGCAAAGTCCTCTAAGTCAATACGTCCGTCTCCATTGCGATCCAGGTCTGCGAACAGCGCATCCGCTTCGGTACAGCCTAATCCTAATCCGGCGCACAAATCCCGCAGTTCGCACCGACCTATAAATCCTGAACCGTTCTTGTCGCAAGCAACAAACAATTGCTCTAGACGGTTTTTAGCATCAATTTCACCCATGTATAAAAAGTATACTGGAATAGAAAATAAAAATAATTAATAAATAGCAAAAATCAAACAATTTCAACATCCTGTAACTGCAACAGCAATAAATTTAAAAGTAATTTTTGCATTTTCTTCCTGTTTTTTGTCATTTTTTTTTTTGCTGTTATAGTTAGAAATTTTTATCTATTTAATAAAAAGTAAAAAAAAATGACTGAAAAAAAAAAATTGAGATTTTCTTTGTTTCTAAACAAAATTACTTACATTTAACTAGTTTCCATATGAGTTCTGATCTAATTTTTTAGGAGGTCGGTGATGCTCTAGTTTTCATTAGTCATCTGTTTGTATATGTGGCAGCAAATTGCAAAACATGGCATTGAGTGAACGAGCACCTGTCATAGCCTCAATGCAGGATAAAAAATGATAGGTAAAGTTTGAACAGATGAAATTGAAGTCGATTTAATTTATTTTGTTTTTCAGAATAGGAGAATTTTTTTTTTTATTTTTATAATTCGTTTTCTTCTTTATGTTAAAAAGTCATTTCTATAGTTGAAAAAATTAAAATGTTTTGGATCAAAATCTTAAATTTTGGTTTAGAATTTTTCCAACTTTTATTACGGTAATTATTTTATTAAAACTTTATTTATAATAAAGTTTGAAGCATTTTTTTCTATATACATTTTTATTAACTGATCGCTTATGCTGTTCCGTACAACCGGAACTACTTGACATTACAACTCGATCAATACAAACTGTCATGGAGTCATCCGAAGCTGTAAACAAACGGACAAAATGGGAAAAATGCAAATCCTCCTTAAATAAAGTATTCTTTCGTGACAATGACGTGATAAAAAAGTAACTATACATCGAAAACAATTCAAAACCTTTAATCAACCTTTATTTCCTAGGAATTCAACGGAATATCATAATTTTTGGTTGTTTTTGAAAAAATACACCGCGTACCAAACCTCTTCAAACGTCAGTAAGTCCTCAAAAAAACAAAAAAAAAACAAAAAACCAACTCCCAACTAATAAAATTCCCATTTTCTAGAATCAAATTACGACAAACAATCACGTATTGGATTCAGCGTCAAATACACTCGCACCGACGATTTACTCGCTCGTTTGCCCCCGACCGAAGAAACCTCACTCAAACTCACTCGACACGAAGTGAAAGAATTTCGAAATATCGTACTCCATTACTTGGATTTTCTTCAGAAACAGAAATTTAACAAATTGGTCAATCTGAGGAAAAGTTTAGCGAGTTTACCAATATATAATTTCAAGTCTGATATCGTGAAAACGGTGAAAAAACAACAAGTAACCATCATTGCAGGGGATACAGGATGTGGAAAATCGACTCAGGTGGATGGAAAATGAATGGAAAATGGAATTTCTCATTTTATTCTTTGTTTTTTTATTTTTTATTTTATAGGTTCCTCAGTATTTGGCGGCATGTGGGTTCGTTAATATTGCTTGCACGCAGCCGCGGAGGATCGCTTGTACCTCACTGTGTAAACGGGTCGCTTATGAGACCTTGAATGAGTATGGGTCTGAAATCGGCTATCAGATAAGGTTTGAGAAGAGTAAAACGAAGCATACGAGGATTTTGTTTTTGACTGAAGGGTTATTGCTTCGCCAGGTAACTTGATTGAGGCTAGGATGCACCGGATCCAAAAATCACCGGATTCCTGATACCGAATTTCACCGAATTTCGAATTTATTTCAATTCCGAATACCGATCGAATACCGGATTATTTCATCTGAAAATCCCGAACACCGGATTTACACCGGATCTCAAAACCGAATTTTAAAAATTTAAAAACTTTTAAAAAATTATAAAATAATAAAATTATTATTAAAAGACACTTTATTTATAATATAATTATTTCCATACAACTAAATTTCGACCAATACCGAATTTTTCTAATTTTTGTTTTTTTGAAAAGAAAAAAAACAAAAATTAGGCAAAATTCGCCAATTTGGTAATCGGTCGACATTTTGAACAATTTCGAACCGGATATTCGCAACCAGAACATTGAAATTTTTATTTTCAGCCGTATTACCGGACACCGAAGCCGAATCCGGATATCCGGTGCATCCCAAAACTTGAAAAGTTACAATTTGCCATTGTTTTCATTTTTCAGGTAGAGAATGATCCCAGTTTATCGGCCTACGACGTAATTATCTTAGACGAAGTCCACGAGCGTCATTTGCACAGTGATTTCCTACTGGGAATTATGAAATGTTTAATCAAACAAAGATCGGATTTGAAGATCATCCTCATGTCCGCCACGATCAATCTGGATTTATTCGCCAAATACTTCGACGACGTTCCTGTGGTCCGAGTGCCGGGTCGTTTGTATCCCATCCAACTTCAGTACTTTCCCGTACCGAACGAAGATTTCGGCAGCAAAAGCAAAACCAGTCGAATTAACCCGTCGCCTTACATCCGTATCTTGAATTTGATCGATAAAAAGTATCCGTCTACTGAGCGCGGCGATTTGCTCGTATTTTTAAGCGGAATAACCGAAATATCCGCGGTAGCCGGAGCCGCTCAGATTTACGCTCAACAGACGAAACGATGGATCGTGCTACCATTGCACAGCACGCTGTCAGTTGCAGAGCAGGATAAGGTTACTCAATTATACCAAGATGTATTTAAAACTTTGTATTTTTTAATACGCGCCGTGACTTACAGTATTCCATGCCGGATAATTGTGAGTCTGACCAGGGTGCCGAAGAATTATGCGGATAAAGTGTATTTATTATGTTTTACGGCACTGATACAAATTTTAAGGCATGCCACAAAAATGACCAGTGGTATTACGACGTTTCGTCGGCCGTCATTTAAACGCGGACAACTAACTGGAAAGACGTTTCACCGGTATGACATTTAAACGTGCGTCAAACTAACGGGCAGACAATTAACTGGGTGAAAATTAACCGGGCGTCGTTTCCTTATGCATTATACAGGGTGTCTCAACTAAGGGTGTTAAGTCGAATTTTCTCTCAACCTATCTATCTTAGAAAAAATCTGTTGACGTAGTTGAATAGTAATGTAGGTATGCCAAAGTTAATGGCGATATAAAATTTGACCTTTGACCTCTAGAAGTGACCCATTGCTTTCTTAACTTTTTAATCGTTCGAGTTAGCGCCAAATACTTAATTAGAAAGCTGTAGTTTCATGGTCTAATTAGTCTAACAACATAGTTTAATAAAAACATTTTCTTATAAAAATTATGAGAAAATTCAGTCCATTCATTTGACGCTCGATTAATTGGATCCGTTGATCTGACGCTCGATGAAAGGTCACCAATTCGTCTACTTGTCAAAAACTGGTCAGACTCGCCTTTACCGGCATGCCGTTGTTTCCGAGGGAATATGGTAAAATTAATTTGATTTAGAAAATATTTTGAATATGACAATTATACAGACACGTCAGATAAATTATAGGAAGCCTTTCGTAGCATTTCTGCAACTTCTTCAGCTACATGATTTATATTAGAACAAAATTATCTTTTGTCTTAGGTTTTTGATTTACCACCGGACGGAGTACGAAAGTGCATCGTATCAACAAACATAGCAGAAACATCAATTACAATCGACGGTGTTCGGTTCGTGGTTGACTCGGGCAAAATGAAAGAGATGAGTTACGATAGCGCATCCAGAATGCAAAGACTTCAAGAATTCTGGATTAGCAAAGCCAGCGCTGAACAAAGAAAAGGACGTGCAGGTCAATTCCATCTAAATTGGTACAAGGACGCTGATATTTAACTAAATCATAAATTTAAATAGGTAGAACTGGACCGGGTGTTTGTTACCGCTTGTACGCGCAAGAAAGTTACGAAGCCATGGAAGATTATTCCATCCCTGAAATCCAGCGAGTACCTTTTGATTCCCTTGTCCTGCAAATGATTTCGATGGATCTTGCCGATGCACGTCGCTTTCCCTTCATCGAACCTCCGCCTCCCGAAAACATCGAGAACGCTATAACCAACTTAAAAGAACAAGCGGCAATAACAGAAAAAGAAGAGTTGACTTCCTTGGGCCGAATACTGTCCAAACTTCCAGTGGACATAACCATTGGTAAAATGTTGATCATGGGCACGTTATTTAGCGTGATAGAGCCCGTCTTGACATTGGCGGCTTCGCTCGGAGTTCAATCGCCAATTACCAACCGCGGGCAGCGAGATCCCGACGCTGTGGTAAGTTACGTTCTGTCTTGAAAAACTTAAGACAAACTCAGCGCTTTGCACTGGAGGATCTAATGTAAAATTGCCATTTTGTAATTTTTTGGAAGGCAACAGTTCTAAATCCAAAAAGTTTTCTGGATCCGCTCTTGATGATTATAAATTAGAAAACAACACGAGAACACATTGAAAATAAAGTTGGAAATCAATGGCTTTAATGTTCTCATAACTACAGTACTTGGTGAAAAACAAACAGTCCAGACCGGGACTCCAATGG
>JH431176.1:114513-130201 GCA_000239455.1 Strigamia maritima
GTAGTTATGAGAACATTAAAGCCATTGATTTCCAACTTTATTTTCAATGTGTTCTCGTGTTGTTTTCTAATTTATATACATCACCTGAGGCTGAGGTAACATGCGGTAGTTCTAAGTTTCCCCGCTAGGGGTTACTTGCCATTGTGATTTATTGTCCATGGCAACGAAGTGATGTCTGTCGTCTAATAAATGACATCAAGTGGTGAAGGTAGTGGAGTGGTGAAGTAACATTCAGTCTCTGATTCTGTTGGAGTCCCAGGTAGCTTAATGGTAAAGCACCCAACCGGCAATTGGGGGATCTGGGTTCAAGTCCCGGTCTGGGCTCCAATGGAGTCTGGACTGTTTGTTTTTAACCAAGTACTGTAGTTATGAGAACATTAAAGCCATTGATTTCCAACTTTATGCTCTTGATGATACATAAGACACAGTTTTAGTTAGAAAACCAGGTGTCAGAAGGTCCTGAGTGTGGCATAAGCTTTCCAAAAGGAAAACTTCATTCCAACCGGGAATTTTTCCAATAGGGGCATTCACTTTTGAAAAGGAAAGTCACTTACCGTATTTTGTCAATTAAGGGCTGCGGCGTTTATTTCAAATTGCAGTTGAGGAGTGCGGCCGTAATTCAAGGGCGGCCCTTAATCGACAAAATACGGGTCTTTTATATGGCAAGTATGATGTAAATTACATCTTAGTTGCCTTACAGAAGTGACTAAAGTGACTTTAGAAAAAAAGGCAAATACAACTTACTTCTTTGCCTTCTAGAAGTCACTTGCTTTTACTGCACTTGCTGAGTTAAAATAACCAAAATGGCTTCCCCAAAATGATGGGTCACTATCTGTTGAACACCTTGGTCAAACGAAGAAAATGCTAATTTTCTATCAGAATTTCCTTACTTCGGCAAAGATCAGGTTAGTAAATTGTTTTTGCTCGATCAAACACAAATCGGTAGCCATTTTGGTATGAGAAAACAAAGCTGTGTACGCATTACAATTTTAAAGTGACTTCATTCCATAAGGCCAATAAGGAGAAATGACTTATTCTTTTCAGGATTGAATGCACCTAATGTATTTTTGCTAATTTTAGGCTGCGCGGCGTGTTTTGGAGTCTCAGCACGGTGACAGTTTTACACTACTTAATTTGTATACTGAATGGCTCCAAGTTAAAAGCGAAAGAGGCAGCAATTCCAAGAAGTGGTGTAAACACCGAGGTTTAGAGGAGCAGCGCTTTTACGATATGACCAAACTGAGGCAGCAGTTCAAACAGTTGCTGCAAGATGCTGGTCTCGTTGCAATGTTTTCGGCTAAACGTAAAGCCAATAGTAGTGAAAGGATGCAGAGAAGCGGTGAACTTAAAAGATTGAGGGATATGAAGCGGGAGATTTACCACGCGCCCAAGTTGAAAAAGGTTTTAAAGATGCAAATGGACGATGATGGCAATGAAATTAGTGATGACGAAGGAACTGGAGCCAAGACGGATATCAAAGATATTGAATTCCAGTTGTCGTTTTCACAAAATGAAATAGCGGTAATTTGTTGCATTGGCAATTTCAATGGATACTAACAAAGTGAAATGTTTTTTGATCATACAAAACAGCAAATGTCTGAAGTCAACCAAACAATGAAAGCAGAGCATGTAACACTTCTGAAGATCATCTTATGCAGTGGTCTTTACCCACAATTTGCATTGGCCGACGATCACAACTCTTACAAAGCCGATGCTGATCACATTTTCCACACAAAAAAGAAACCTTTTGTTGTTCTCCATCCCACATCTGTGTTTACTTCCAATCCAGAACCATTGCAATTAACAGATACTGACAAGGCAAATGTGCCACATTTCCAATCTAAACATACTGTGAGCAATCGACATCAAATTCTAGTCTACATGTAAGTTTTGACTTGTAAGAGAATTAATTTTTGTTTAAAAAAAAACAAACTTCTTTTAGGTCACTTTTAGAAACCGTTAAACCGTACTTAATGAATACTACTAGGTTTCCTGCTGTACAGACATTGCTTTTATTTTCATCGCACATCGATACAAATCAAGACTTTTCAAAGTTAGTACAGCTGTGAGTTTGCGGAAGGTACTTTTCCCTTATAAAATAGCACGCCAGGTGGGGCCCTTTGCTTGTAACAACCGAGCGTACTAAATGTGAACATCTTAGCATCATAGCGCCGTACGGACAGCTGTATTGCCCAGACAAAATTCTGTGCCTGTTTCAGGTTCGGACGTAGGACAGTTCGTGTTAGTGGCACCTCTGTGGGCTTAACGTTCTGCACACCGGACATATTTCTGTGACCCAGCCTTTGTCTGGACTGCACAGCATATACTGTATATGCTGATGGTCCGACCATAGGCAGGTCCCAGAAATATGTTCGGTGCGCAGAGCATCGAGTCTGGACAATGTTCGGTTTTCAAAAATTCGATATCAGGTTTGCTTGACAATTAACATTAAAAAGAATACAAACCGATGAGTGCTTGTAGAGGTGAAGTAGGGAATAGAAATAGATCGAAAACTCATGACTATCAAAATAGGTCATGGTTATAAGGGAAAGTCCTAGATCCCAAACTACGAACATTGTTTATTTTAATATATATTTAAATGGCAGATTAGTATTTGACGAATGGTTGGAAGTTGAGTTTCCCGATTTATCCGACGGACAAGAGTTAATTATGGAAACTATAAGCCTCAGAGATTTTTGGGTCAATGTCCTCAAAGATAAAATAGAAGGTATAAACCCCATCAGTTTAGTTGCTTTTGTAGTTGATATTTTTATCTTATATGGTTTAGGTCAGGACTATTCGGTCGAAAAAGCGAATCAAGAAAAGTCGTTAGCGCGCCAGTTGATGAGTTTTTACCAGATAGATTTATTCTATACAATCAGGAGACTTCTCGCTGCCGACGGGAAAGAATTATACATTGGTCCAGATAGCAATCCTGATTTACTAAACACTAAAATGTTTGGAACAGATTTAAATATTCATCCAATCAAAGGTGGACTCAGGATCAAAGAATATCTTACTTACGCATGGTAAGTTATTAAAAAATTGCTGGGAAAAGGCTCTAGCCAATGGGAGTTTCTTGCAATGTTTTGGAAACGGAGTTTATATTGTTTTGTAAGATGGTTTTATTAAAAATTGTGGTCTAATAGTTTGCAGGATGAGAATTTAAAGATGACTTCTTATTTGAGATCACATTGGACATGTCCATTATGTAGTTGTACCATGATGACATCTGCACTAGAAAGAGTAGAACATCAACTAGACTGCAGAAATCAATTGGAAAGTAAAACTGATGGTAAAAACATTTTTGATAAACGTAAAAAACTGTTTTATTTGATTTATTACATTGTTTTGTTGTTGTTTCAGTTGACAAAGATCGTGATACCTCAAATCCAAAAGGCAAAGGCTATTTCTGTGCCGAATGCAATTCTGAATTATTTCTTTCCGCAACTGAAATTTTACGACACAAGAAAACACATTTAAAATGAACAAGTTATTAGTAATGTAAAAAAAATAAAATAAAGTAGTTAAACAAATCTGAATTAAAATTATGATGTACATTTTGAGTTTCCGTACAAAACGAGACATCTAGTGGCGCTTTTTAGAAAGCTATATAAACATGGTAGATCTTGTTACAGCTGGGTGCTTTTTTAAATTGAATTTTACGTTTTAATACCATATGGAAAGATGAAAAAATGATTTTACTAAGACGATTTATACTTTTATGCATGTTATGCTTTATTTTCGGGTGTCTGGACGAATCGGAAGCGGATGAAAATGAAAATCGATGTAAAGACATGAAAAATGTGCGTATCTTTATTGTCACTATTTGTTATTGACTTAAAACGAACTTATTTCGAATTAACAGCCACATCCAGCGCCCAGACACGAATCATTACTATTAATCGCGACGTTAGATGGGTCTCTCCACGCTGTAAATAAAAATAACGGAGAAATTCAATGGATTTTGAAGGAAGGTAACAAAATATTGCATCATTTCGATGTTTTTTCCATATTTTTCTATTAATTAATTTATTTTATGTGTTTTTAATTGCAGAACCAGTTTTAAAAGTTCCTATTGAAGTTAGCAAAACGTATATAACAATTATTTATTGAATTATTATAAAAAATTTGAATTTTTTTGATTTTTTTGAATAATTTTTTGAATTTTTTTTGGATTTTTTAGACCTATATTTTTACCAGATCCTAAAGATGGAAGTTTATACGTTTTAAATCGCGGCCAAGTTGAATCTTTGAAGAAGCTGCCGTTTACGATCCCGCAGTTGGTTTCTGCGTCACCTTGTCGCAGCAGCGATGGGATTTTATACACAGGTGGTTAATAACAGTGTGCATTCGTTGTGATATTGTTGTTTTGTGGTTTGTCTGGCAAATTAAATTTTTACTTCAAAATTTGAATTTTTATTCCAAAATTTGAATTTTTATTCCAAAATTTGAATTTTTATTCCAAAATTTGAATTTTTATTCCAAAATTTGAATTTTTATTCCAAAATTTGAATTTTTATTCCAAAATTTGAATTTTTATTCCAAAATTTGAATTTTTATTCCAAAATTTGAATTTTTATTCCAAAATTTGAATTTTTATTCCAAAATTTGAATTTTTATTCCAAAATTTGAATTTTTATTCCAAAATTTGAATTTTTATTCCAAGTTTGAATTTTTATTCCAAAGTTTGAATTTTTACTCCAAAATTTGACTCCAAAATTTGACTCAATTTCTAATCATATTCATATTGAATTTCACAGGTCGTAAAGTGGACACATGGATAGCCATCGACCCGGAAACCGGTGTGAAACAAGACACCCTCACTTCCGAAGGTCCGGATAAAGTCTGTCCACGTATAGGACCAAACACAATATTTTTAGGGCGCACCGAATACGCAATCACGATGTTTGACAGTAAAACTGGCGGCAAAAGATGGAATGTCACATACCACGATTATTCCACTTCAGTCTCCGAAGATTCAAACTCCGATTACGGTTTCACGCACTTCGCCGCAAGTTCCACCGGTTTAACCGTCACATTAAATCAAACCGCCCGCACATTGATATGGCAACAAGACTACGACTCCCCGGTGGTCGCCATGTACGAAATGGTCCGGGATACGCTCAGACCGATACCTTTCACAAGTGTCGCGACCGAAACCCTCTCGCAGTTAATCGATGGCGGATGGCGCGATTATTTAATAAAAGGAGAAATGACCCTCTAGTAAATTAATTATTCGTAAATAAAAGAAAAACTTAACACTAAACTCTATTCAACAATTCGTTCACGAAACTGAAAAGTGAACTTTTTTGCATTGTACCGAAACTATATATTGTGGTATCTTATTTTAATCCTCTAGTTGAGCCGAGTCGGAAAATCATTGTTTCGTAGCCAAAAAATGTGCACAACAATACAAAAACTCAAATGTAAAGAATTTTTTAAAATATTTTACGAGCGTTTTCGTTCGTTAACAATGGCACGAACATTTTTGGACTACTAAACGACGATTTTTCGACTCGGCTCGACTAGAGGATTAAAATAAGATACCACAATATATACTTTCGGTACAATGCGTAGGTCATTAACCAATGGGAGTTCGTGCACGAATTGTTAAATAGAGTTTAGGTCAGTCGGAATTTTGCCGTCCCAGTGTTAACTACTTTTTAATTCATTTTTTTTAGTCCTACGTTGTTTGTCGGCGAATATAAGCATGGATTATATGCGGTTCCGTCATTAGTTGATGAAAGAGCTGTTGTTATTATGGTAAATTTCCGATGTGAGGTGGAGCCAGAAATTCACCACAATGCATTAACTGAGATTTTGAACGATATGAAATTTTGAAATTTTTTTTTATTTGTAGCCTCGCAATCCGAACCGATTTTTATTGGAAGGCCCCAAGGAATCCGAAGAAAAGACGGAGGAAATTAAAGACGAAACTATTCCGTACATTTCTCACGTTAAAGAAATTAATATATTTTCTGAAGACACAAATTCAACCACCATTTTTTTACTAGGTAACTTTTTCTAACAATTCGTGCACGAAACACCCATTGGTTAACGGCCTATGCATTGTACCGAACGTTTATATTGTGGTATCTTATTTTAATCCTCTAGTCGAGCCGAGTCGAAAAATATCATTGGTTCGTAGTCCAAAAATGTGCGTGCCATTGTTAACGAACGAAAACGCTCGTAAAATATTTTTAAAAATTTTTACATTTGGGTTTTTGTATTGTTGCGCACATTTTTTGGCTAGGAAACAATGATTTTACGACTCGGCTCGACTAGAGGATTAAAATAAGATACCGCAACATATACTTTCGGTACAATGCAAAAAGGTTCACGTCTCAGTTTCGTGCACGAATTGTTGGATAGAGTTTAGGAGGAATAAGTTTTTTGTTTTTTTTTTTTTGTCTAATAGGTCATTATCAAGTACCGGAATACACAAAAGCCAAATTCAGTCCTCGTTTGCAGATAACTGCCGAGAAAACGATCATTCCCGATGACAAAGATTCGAACAGCACATCTAACAACCGAGCAGCTTCGCCAGCGAATCCGTTTTTCAACTATTCCCGGAAACAGAAACTAAACGAAAATGAATCGGTTTCTTACAATTCAATTTCGTTCGAGCTCGAAACCTGGCTTAAAATCATCGTTGTTTTACTGACTCTGATCGCTACATCGTCCTTCCTGTTTCTTTGTCGACAGGTTAGTTATATCTAGACCCCGGATTTTTATGCAAAATAAAATTTTAAAAAACAGCAAAATATGCGAAATTAAATCTAAAAATTGTTGAATTTAGTGAAATTTGTAGAATTCTCGAATTATGTTTTTTTACGAATTTTTTTAGTCTTAAAACAACTGTTTTCAGCCTTGAAACAACTGTTTTCAGCCTTGAAACAACTGTTTTCAGCCTTGAAACAACTGTTTTCAGCCTTGAAACAACTGTTTTCAGCCTTGAAACAACTGTTTTCAGCCTTGAAACAACTGTTTTCAGCCTTGAAACAACTGTTTTCAGCCTTGAAACAACTGTTTTCAGCCTTGAAACAACTGTTTTCAGCCTTGAAACAACTGTTTTCAGCCTTGAAACAACTGTTTTCAGCCTTGAAACAATTGTTTTTAGTCTTAAAAATTTCCCGTTACAAAAGTGTCAAATCTGATGAAATTCCATCACAAAATTTGATAAAACGAATGCGTAGTACCGTTTCTGGCGGAAAAAGTACATTTATCCATCGAAAATATGGATTTTTAATTTACCTGCCGAATTTCGCGCATTTTTCCGGGCTCTAGTTATATCCGATAAAAACAAAAAACAAAAACAAAAAAAAAACATTCATACTATTTATTTTTTTAAAGAAAACCGATCATTCGTTCAGTTCACAACGGAGCAGTACGGGATCTGCTTTTTCTAATGGAGAAAACGCTACATCGTGTGACGGTAAATTGTTAATTTTCTGTATATCGATTTTTTTTATCGAGTCGAAACATCCATTTTTTAAAATTTTTATTCAGTTTTATCGAATGGACACATGAAAATCGGTAAAATCGTCTTCGATCCCAAAGATATTATCGGCAAAGGGTGCGAAGGAACTTTCGTGTACCGCGGCCAATTTGAAAACCGAAACATCGCCGTCAAACGAATCATCCCCGAATGCTTCAGTTTCGCCGACAGAGAAGTCGATCTACTCCGAGAATCGGACGAACATCCAAACGTCATTCGATATTTTTGCACAGTAAAAACCAACTAGAAATCACATAAAAATAACCAAACTGATTTGAAATTTAATTCCAGGAGCAAGATTCGCAATTCCGCTATATCGCGTTGGAGCTGTGTAACACAACACTAAACGATTACGTCGATAATAATCGTTTCGAAACGTCGACGCTAGAACCGCTGCAAGTGCTCAAACAAGCATCGGCCGGATTGGCGCATTTGCACGCACTAAACATTGGTATTTATTTTTTTTGGAAAAGCTAACAATTTCAGGGTTGAACAAAATACTTGAGTTCAAAATACAAATTACAAAATACAAAATACAGAAATACAATTGTATTTCAAATACAAAGTTCAAAATACAAGTATTCTGTATTTCTATTAACCTAAAAAATTAAATACAAAATTCAAATTACAACTATTTTGTGTTTCCAAAGCACAGATTAACAGATTACATAATTTCTAGTCAAAATACGAGTATTTTGAATTTTGTATTTCAGACCTCAGGTGTAATAAAGTATTTGAAATACAATTGTATTTTGTATTTGAAATACAATTATATTTTGTATTTTGTACTTTAAAATATGTATTTTGTACTTTAAAATATGTATTTTGTACTTTAAAATATGTATTTTGTACTTTAAAATATGTATTTTGTACTTTAAAATATGTATTTTGTACTTTAAAATATGTATTTTGTACTTTAAAATATGTATTTTGTACTTTAAAATATGTATTTTGTACTTTAAAATATGTATTTTGTACTTTAAAATATGTATTTTGTACTTTAAAAAGTATCTAATATATTTTGGAATATTTTGTACTTTTTCAAAAGTATTTGCAATATATCGTTAGCAATAAGGGTAAAATACAATTGTATTTGAATACATTGCTTACAAAATACTAATATAATTTGAAATACGTACTTCAATACATTGTATTTTAAAATACATGTATTTTGGTCAGCCCCGAAAGATTTTAAAACGATAAAAACAAACAAAATGGCCGATTTTTACAGTTCACCGCGACGTGAAACCACCGAACGTCCTCATCTCAATGCCTAACGCATTTGGCGAAATAAAAGCCATGATTTCCGACTTCGGATTGTGCAAAAAACTCGCTCGAGACCGGGCATCTTTCTCCCAGCGGTCCGGATTAACCGGTACACAAGGCTGGATCGCACCAGAGATGTCGATGGATAACTGCAGACCAGTACGTAATTATAAATATTTTTTAAAAAAAATCGAATTTTGACACAAAAAAAATTTGTTTTATTTTTTAGACACGAATGGTCGATATATTTTCACTCGGTTGTGTTTTTTATTACGTTTTATCGAACGGTTCTCACCCATTTGGCGAAAACTACAAACGGCAAGGAAATATATTGAGCGGAGAATTCGATCTCAGCAGATTAGATATGCAAAGTAATCAGTTGTAATACCACAAGCGCTAGTGTGATTGTCGAAATAAGCTTGTAACAATGAATTTTTTTACTCAGTAGAAATCACGAGTGGATCAAAAATTGCGACCTCGCAGGGCACGAGTGGTTTATTCTGGTCGCAATTTTTAGATGCACGAGTGGTTTTACCAATGAGTAAAAAAATGAATGGTTGCAAGCTGTTTCGACAATCACTAGCGCGAGTGGTATTCGGGAAGAGAATCTAACGAGAAAAACTACAACAACAATTCTATAGCTATATTTCTCAAAGGACTTCACGAGATTTCGAGAGATTCCATCGGATTTCATGGAATTCTACGAGATTTCATGGAATTCTACGAGATTTCGCGAGATTTCATGGGATTCGACAAAATTTCACGGGATTCCACGAGGTTCTCGGGATTTTAACAAAATACGAGCGAATGTAAATCCTGTAGAATCCTGTAAAATACTCGCGAAATCTCGTAAAATCTCGCAAAATCTCGTGAAATCTCGTGGAATCTCGTGAAATCTCGTGAAATCAATGAGATTCGACCAGAAATTTGAATTCAACGAATTCGTGCGTACGCTCTCGTCGATAGTTTTTACGAGTTAGATTCTCGAAATTAAACAATATTTGTCATTTATTAATGTTTTATCGTGTTTTACTCAATGTAGAATGGACCGTTGCGCAGCTTTTGATTGAAAAGATGATCAGTTTCGAGTCGAATCAACGACCACCGATTAATTCCGTGATTAAACATCCAGTTTTTTGGGATTGCGAAAAACAGTTGACGTTTTTTCAAGTATTTCGATGTTTTTTAGTCTTTTTTGATGATTTTTTTAATATTTTTGTTTTTTTTTTTAAATATTTTTTAGGATGTGAGTGATCGGGTTGAAAAAGAAGCTTTGGACGGTGTTTACGTGCGGGCTTTGGAGAGGAATTCGCGGCGAGTGATGCCGCGCGATTGGCAAGAAAATATCACGCCGGAGTTACAGGAGAATTTGAGGAAATTTAGGACTTATAAAGGAAGATCTGTTCGCGATTTACTTAGGGCAATGAGAAATTAAGGTTTTTTTTTTTTTTTTTTTTATTTTTTTAATAATTATTTTTTTGCTAGAAAAACCATTACCATGAATTACCGGAAAACGTCCAGCAATCACTGGGAAAAATTCCAGAGGGTTTCACTACATACTTCACCAGTCGCTTTCCAGCTCTTCTCAGCCACGTCTATTATGCCATGCAAATATGCAGCCAGGAATCATCATTTGCAAAATATTACGATCCAAATTATAAATTCATAGACTCATCATCAACTGAATCCCCACAAAACAAACCTGAACCCACACCCATACCCAGTCACAACCCATCCAACTAAAAAACATTTGATAATACCCTCTGAGAGGGCGTTTTGTACATATTAAAACTAAATAATGCACTGAAAAGGTGAAAAAAGATCTTTTTTCAACAATTGACAGCAAAAACCAGCAAAAAGGAGAAAAAAAACACGAAATAACATGACAAACGAGCAATAATATGAAAATAACAGGAAAAACAAGCAATAATATGAAAATAACAGGAAAAACAAGCAATAATATGAAAATAACAGGAAAAACAAGCAATAATATGAGAAAAACGAGAGAAAAAAAACACTAAATAATATGAAAAAACGGGAAATAGCATTAAAAAACGAGAAATAACACGAATTAACGAAAAAAAACACGAAATACCATGAAAAAAAGGAGGAAAATCTCGAAATAACATGAGAAAAGGAGGAAAATCACGAAATAACATGAAAAACGAGCAAAAAAACACGAAATACCACGAAATAACGAGAAAAAAACCAAAAATAACATGAAAAAACGAGCAAAAACACGAGAAAAAAACGAGAAAAAAAAAAAAAACAATGAAAAAACGAGAATAAAAAATACGAAATAACATCAAATCAAATTTTTATTCAATTAAAAAAAAAAAAAAAAAAAAAAAAACAATATAACAAACTTAAATCAATTTCTATCTAAATTTAAATACTCTTTAATCGATCTAGGAAGATCCAATCTATTCACAAACTTCGAAACAACACCGCAATTAAGCAACAAAATTCGTTTCCGTATGCACAACCGACTCAACCTCTTCAAACTCGGCGGCGAACTCATCTCCTTCCTCATCCAACACAAAAAATCGTCATCCTGACCAACCGCAGCCCCCAACAGCCCCCAATCCCAGCCCACCCTCGGCCGACCCCCCGCCATCACTAACAAATACGCCAATTCGCGATCCCCATTCTTCAACGCCCAGAACAGCGAATTCCTTCGCTCGCCATCCGCGAAATCCGCATCGCAGCCGCTGATTACCAACAAAATGGCGATTTCACGTCGACCGAAATATAAATATTTCGTGGCCAAATAGAGTGGACAATCGCTCCAGCTGGTCACTCGGCCCAATTTGGCTCCATTTTCCAATAAAAGTTGGACCAAGTCCAGTCGACGCTCACGGACCGCCACCCACAGTGACGTTTGACCGTACCAATCGGGTTTATTGACGTCAGCGTCATTTTGGACGAGTATTTGGACGATTGATTCGTGGCCCAGTCGGCAGGCCGTGTATAATGGAGGCTCCAGACGGTCAAGGTGGTCGCGACTCATTTGATTGACATCGGCGCCGTGAGTTAGGAGGAGTTTTGTAGCCGATTCCGCATTCGTGTGGATCGCTAGTGATAAGGGGGTGGTACCACGGAGTGGTACGTTCACGTTGATACCGGCTGAGAGGACTTGTTGGATCGTGTGCAGGTTGCGGGAGCGAAGAGCTTGGTGGAGGTCCCCGACTGGAAATTGATGGAAATTGATGGAAATTGATGGAAATTAGTGAAATTCTGTTTAAAAAATAGGGATGTAGCGAATATTCGGTGAAAATTCTGTTAAAAAAATAGGGATTTACCAAATATTCGGTGAAAATTCGGTATTCGGTGAATTTACTATACTATTCGATGAAAATTCGGTAAATATATTATTTGGTGAAAATTCGGTATTTGGTGAATTTACTATTTGGTGAAAATTTGGTATTTGGTGAATTTACTATTCGCTGAAAATTCGGTATTCGGTGAATTTACTATTTAGTAAATTTACTATTCGATGAAAATTTGGTAAATTTACTATTTGGTGAAAATTCGGTATTCGGTGAATTTACTATTCAATGAAAATTCGGAATTCGGTATTTGGTATTCGATAATTTACTATTTGGTGAAAATTCGGTATTCGGTGAATTTACTATTCAGTGAAAATTCGGAATTCGGTGAAAATTCGGTATTCGGTGAATTTACTATTTAGTAAATTTACTATTTAGTAAATTTACTATTCAGTGAAAATTTGGAATTTGGTGAAAATTCGGTATTCGGTGAATTTACTATTTAGTAAATTTACTATTCAGTGAAAATTCGGAATTCGGTATTTGGTATTCGGTAAAATTTACTATTCGGTGAAAATTCGGTATTTGGTGAATTTACTATTCGGTACATCCCTGGCCTTAAAATAATGGATTTTCGTGATTGTTGTTTACCTAGGTGTTTTTTCGGTTTGGACATGAGTTGGTACGTTGTTTCTAGTGTTAAGAAATGTTAAATTTTTTAGTTTTTTAAAAAAAATTTCCAAATTATTTGATTTTACTATTGGTTTTGCTTACTAGGAAATTCGCCATGAGTTAAACAGGCCGGTACTTCGATGAGTGACATGAGGAAGGTTGAGAATATGCCAGGTTTGTATTTAATTTTCTTTTCGTGGTGTTTGTTGATGTTTTGCGACCATTATTCTGCTTGAAAAACACACACAGCTTCAAAATGGAGTTGTGTGTGACGTCAAGATTTGTGATTTCGATCGAAAAGTATCGCATCTTCTCGACAGATGGCAGTTTATAAAAATAGCGGATGTTTTAAAAAATGCTTTTATTATTTATTACAAATTACAAATATATAAAAGATACAAATTATTTACAGTTTTTCTCTTTTTTTAAAATTAAATTCTGATCTTTAATTTGGTTTTCTGTTTTTTCTTTTCAATAGGTTTTATCGGGTCCGAATTTGAATCACCGACCACCTCACGATCCATAGACAGCGATTTGATGTTTGGACCTGAACTCGACCAATCGGGTATGTGGTTATACCTTTTTATTTAAAAAACAAAAAAATCCATCAAAATCCATCAAAATCAATTTTTCGGTACATTTGAGACTAAATGACGTCAATCAATACAAAAAATCCCATAGACAAAACAAATATCCTATTATAATGACGTCATTAAATCTCAAATCAAAAAATTCTTACGATTCTAATGGCGGCGTCAATCGGTTCAGTGGCGGCGCACTGGGGGCATAAAGATTCGTATTGTTTCCAGTATTCCAAATAGGCAATTTACTACGTGTTGACAAATTACCATTAACTAGATGTTGTTCTCTACGTTCGGAAACACTTTTTTCTTTTTCGCCATCGATGGAAATCTGGAAAAAAAAATAAAAAAAATAAAAATATTCAAATTTATAAAATATTCAAATTAGATAAATTAGAAAATATACCTCATTCAAACTCCCTTCGTGTACTTTATACAACCGGATATAAAAAACGCAAATCGTACACGAAAACAACAATAAAACAAACGATATCGACGATAACACAATTCCCGTAATAGCTAGCGCCCTATCACGACAAAATGACGTAATAAAAAAAATTTAAAAAAAAAAATACAAAATTCGAATTTTTTAGAATTTCGAATATTTTTACCTTTTCCATAAACTGTCACCGTGCAATTCGAACCAGAAAAAATAAAGGAAAATAAATCCTAGAATAGCGAAAGCGATGGAAACTTTAAAAACGTTCGATCCACATTTAACGATGCATCTGTAGGGTTGTTTCAATTTGTTGACAAATCGAAACGACGACCAACACACACTCATTCTTCCATGTATCTCATCGTTTCCACCATGAAAATAAACAATAACAATAAAAAATCTGCTTTTTTTTTTTCCTTTTCGTGTCGGTGTCAATAGCCCCCTGATGACTAATTACAGGAAGGATCTTTATGCATGATCGAGTAGTCATGCCTGATAAAATAGATAAGGAAAACATAATTATAAAGGAAAACATTGATTTTTTTTTTATTTTTACACGATGTATTGATAATATCCAAAATAATGACATTAAATATTAAGATTTAATGAAAAAAATCATTAAAAAATGGTAATTTTTATAAATCCTAGTGAGAAAAAAGGGAATTATCACAATAATTGTAGGGTAGAAATTGAAGGAAAACCAGATTTTTACAATTTAACTCGATTTATTCGATAATATCGAGAGAAAAAAGATATTAAATATTAAAATTTAATAAAAAAAGTCATTAAAAAATTGTAATTTTTATATATAAATCCTAGTGAGAAAAAGCGAAATATCAGTATACCGCAATAATTATAGGCTATGTGTGGTAGAAATTGAAAAACGTAAAAAAGTGTCCATTTCCACTTTAACCCACAAAACGGTCGAAATAATTCGAGTATGTTGAGTTTGTCAAGTTGAAGTCATGAAACTCGTAATGGATTTCCATTTTATTCGTTCGGCCGACCTTGGGCCGCACCCATACATCGATTTCATCGCCATGACAACGCCTAATAACAAGGGGGTGGAGGTTACGCCATGTTGCCCCGAAAACAACCTCTTGAGCCGCGCGAGCAAATATGAAGATAAAACACAAATCCAACATTTTTTATAAATGGAATTGGAAAGATATCGAATCGCAACGACCTTATGGAATATCTGAATCGATGGATTGACCAATTACGAGCGATTTGTGGGCAACACTAACTACTTGGCACAGTTACCCAAACAGGTAACCAAACTCAATAATTTCTCCATTTTATCATTTTATCATTTTTTTTTTTTTTAAAACTAATAATTTTATGTTATAAAATGTTTTTTTTTTTGTTTTTGTTTACATGGAAATATTGGAAACCGGACATGCTAATTACATGGTTATGGAAAAGTGAAAAGAAAAATTGTTTCTATGGCTACTAATGGGCTATTCTATACAATAGAAATCACGCGAATTTATATTGTATACCTAAGTCCTCAAATTTGGCCCATGTATAAATATATTATGAAATTGTGAAATTAATATTCCGCTTGGTATCAACGACAAAGAATTGTGTCCACTTCACCCAACCCACAATATAAAATTAAAAGAATCAAACAATAGAATCAATTTCTTGGAACTAATCCAGGATTCCAGAGGGCCGACTGTCGTAGTGCCTCTCAGTGGTGTAACTAGGTGGGGGCAGGGGGGACAGTTGTCCCCGGGCGCTGGGTGTTAGGGGGCGCCAAAATTGAGTTTAAGTGTGCAAAACAATGTCCCAAGCCATGCCTCGGATTAAGATTTGCATGACGAGCGCGACCCGCCAGCACCAAACAGAGACAGAATCAAGTCGGAATCAAGCAACCCTCGCTTGGCGCCGCCAATTTTTTTTTTTATTTTTATTAAATTTTTTATTTTTTTTTTTATTTTTTTTATAATAAAAAATA
>JH431176.1:130221-183925 GCA_000239455.1 Strigamia maritima
TTTTTTTTTACAAAATTAAAAAAAAAAATTGGGGGGGGCGCCAAATTTATCTCCCTCCTTTACCCGGGCGCCAAGTACCCTAGATACGCCACTGGTGCCTCTCAAATCTCAAAAATCGAAAACAGAAGGAACCGGACACGCAGGGTTGACCAAAATACCAAAATACTATTGGGTTCAAAATACGAATAACAAATACGTATTTCAATTATAAAATACGTGTATTTCGGTCAACTTTGGGGCTGCGTAAAGTAAAGTGTGTTTTTAACGATTTACTTGGCCAATGTGCCGCTGATCTGGTCGCTTTGCCGGACGGTTTACTTGAAGGTCTTTGCGGTTGCACCATTTTTGGCACAATTGTTATTTACTTACGTATGTGTATAGGAATTCAGAAATGACTTAAAATTTTAGGTTATGTAAAAATAACATTAGTGGATAACCCCTAGACCCGATCATGTTCATATTTTGGGTCAAGTAGTTAAAGCGCTGTTGCATTTGGTTGAAAAAACTGCCGCTGTTGGCGCTAGTTTTTTTCCAAAAACGGCCACTGCACATGCGCACGGAGTTTCATCTTTACTTGGCTTTCCTGCTTCACAATCTTTTTTCAATGTGATCGTCTGCCAGTAACCCTAAACAGAAGCGCTTTAGTTAATATGCAGTGAAGCCGGCTTTTTTTTTCTTCTGGAGTTTTAAGGGGCTAAAATTTGCCGATCAATTATTTCAATAAATGTCGAAGCAAATACATCAAATTTTTTTTATATAAAGTTTATTAGTATTTGAACAAAGTCAAAAAATTTCAACTTCATAAGATAAGCCAAAAAAAATTTTCCTATTCAAGAAAAGAGCTGAACACAATCGTGTCATAGGTTGCCCATCCAAGGGTTAATGTGTTGGTTAATGTTTTTAGTCGGACAATACAATAATATCTACGGAAAAAATCGTACTATATTTTTTCGGAAAAAACGGCATGCCGGAAAAACCGAGTTTGACCAGATTTTGAAAATCAGACATCATTTACGGCATGCTGTAAAAATCGAATCGGTGCTGTAAAACGTAATACTCACTTTATCCAGCATGCTGGAAAATTTGAATTATCCGGCACCTTGGTCGGATTTTACTATTATCCGGCATGCCGTCCTTTTCGAGGGAATACGGTAATATTTCTCCGTTGTGGCCAGATGAGAGGGTTTATGGTAGTTTTGTCGTAGTTTAAAATGCTAT
This sequence comes from Strigamia maritima, assembly GCA_000239455.1. Classification (NCBI taxonomy): domain Eukaryota; kingdom Metazoa; phylum Arthropoda; class Chilopoda; order Geophilomorpha; family Linotaeniidae; genus Strigamia; species Strigamia maritima. The sequence goes on from JH431176.1 coordinate 131,440, forward strand.
TGTTTTTAATGAGGAATGAAGTACTTTTTTCATGTTTTCTTGTTGGCAGTCATCCATGCTTCCATAAAACAAAAAAAACCGATTACAGAGAATTAACAGGTCGGAAAGATGTCACAAAACGGGGAACTCTGAAGAAAAATATATTTTGAAAAAAACTTTGATGACTGCCAAAGAAATTTACCATCGAGAAATGTCCTACATGGTTAATCACTCAGTTTGAGTCATATTTTTAGTTGCACGTTAAATTAAGCGTGATTGTGCTAATTTTAGCACTGGTTTCAATATCGATAAAATCTAAACGTTTATAGTTCGTGATTTTCTACAATTAGAAACAAATAATGATCATTGACAGCTGCGGCCTGATTGGGGCTTTTGACCCACACTGACACAAACAGAAAAACAAAAAAAGGTTGTTCCACAAAAATTGCATCCAACGAACATCTCCATTGAAATAGAAAAAAATCTGTGACGTTGGCTTCGAATTTAAACTCCGTTTCTAAAACATTGCGAGAAACTCCCATTGGTTGGAGCCTGTTTGCTTGCACATTAATACAAAAAACCACCAAAACTACCATATATGGTCATTTTTATTTTGGTTTATGTTTGTTTATGCCCTTTTATGGTCATTTTTCGAAATTATTTTTTTAAGTGTATTAAAAAATTGCTGGTAAAAGGCTCTAGCCAATGGGAGTTTCTTGCAATGTTTTGGAAACGGAGTTCAGAAGATATTTAGCTTAAAATTCAAATCGTCGATCTAGTGAAAAAACGACGGACATTTTTATCAAACTCAACAACCAATCGCAGCACGCGAACAATGCAAAGCATCAGGCGAAGCGTAGCCAGAATTGAAAATTTCCAATTCTAAATACGCTTTAAAATCAGGGCGCGTAGGGTCGCAAGCGTAGCTTTTTCTTACGTTCCAATTGAATATGAATCAGCCTTTAATAATAATAATAATAAACCATTTTATTCTTATTAGCGGTGTGCCTCTTAACCCTCAAAGCCGCATCCTTTACCACAATTGTGACCAGCTGCAGTTGTGAATACAATTTTTTTTTTAAAAAATTAAAAAGCTGAAATTTGCAGTAGCTGTTAAGAATATGCATTTACATTTTCTGAATTAATTTCATTGCAATCAGGCATAAAATGAAAAAGTTATCGTAAAAAAAAAAAAACAGTCCCCTTAAATTTCCAGCTTAAGTTTTTGGTTGTTTTCACTGCAAATTTTACTCTAGTGAGAGCGCTTTTAGAATATTGCGTCCCCTATATATAAACTAAATAACCATACGCAGCATTAACCCTTCATGTTTGAAACACATGGTCAACTGAGTTAATGTGAAACTAATTTCAATTTAAATTAAGTTGATATAGACAATTGTTATTATAAATAAATGATTAAAAACACCTTGCATGCTGTTTAAAACAACAGTTTGACCGCATGCCTTGATTATTACAATTGGTGACACCTAGTGTTGGTTGGAGAAACCATGGTAACAGCACTAAAGCGCTTCAAAGTAGAGACTCCAAAAGGTCACAATTGTGACCATTAATCGGGCTCTACGTTGTTCCAAAATTTCAGGGTTTTGAGGGTTAACCCTTAGATGGGCAACCTATGACACGATTGTGTTCAGCTCTTTTCTTGAATAAGAAAATTTTTTTTTGGCTTATCTTATGAAGCTGAAATTTTCTGACTTTGTTCAAATACTAATAAACTTTATACAAAAAAAATTTGAAGTATTTGCTTTGATATTTATTAAAATAATTGATCGGCAAATTTTAGCCCCTTAAAACTCCAGCAGAAAAATAAAGCCGGCTTCACTGCATATTGGCTAAAGCGCTTCTGTTTAGGGTTACTAGCAGACGATCGCATTGAAAAAAGATTGTAAAGCAGGAAAGCCAAGTAAAGATGAAACTCTGTGCGCATGTGCAGTGGCCGTTTTTGGAAAAAACTAGCGCCAACAGCGGCAGTTTTTTCAACCAAATGCAACAGCGCTTTAACTACTTGACCCGAAATATGAACATGATTGTGTTTATGGGTTATCCACTAATGTCGTTTTTAAAGCTTGCATATCCGAGGGTTAAGAAGAACAAACTGAGCCAATATAATAAACTTTTGAGTTTTGTGGTCCGGAAAAAAAAATAAAACCGACCTCATATTAAATATTCACACATAATGACATAATTTCACCTTGTAAAAACTTACAAGTCTAGTATTGATTTTCTTTCAGTTTGTTTTTGCTTAACCTTGGTAACAGTATACAGTAGAAGAATTTTTTCCTCGAGTCTTGACACTTTTATTAATTTATCGCAAGTGGAGAGAGAGAGTGAAACTATTACTTAGTCGTACTCTAAAATTTCTGTTTTTTTGTTTTTAATTTGACTTTCCTTTGATTTAGCAGCCATGATTAATACATGCGAAACTGAAATGAAAAATTCGAGGGAAGAGAGTTTACCGAAGGTTTGTCACCAACAACAAAATGTGTTATTAAGTCACGTGTGTGTTTTTTTTGCTTGTGTGTGGCACAAATTTAGGCTTAAAACTCGATGATGACCCTCATCCTCATTGGATAATCAATTTTTCTATCTTGAAATGCATGATTCTCTCTTCTCTTTGTACTGCAAAACGGCTTTTTAATGGCATCAAAATTTGCCGGGGAAGAATTTCAGGCTCAAGTTGGTTTATTCTTGTTACTGAAGGATGTTTTGTTTGGTTGTAGGGGGCGCAGACACCATGCTTCCTATTGGGGTACGGATTAAAGTAAGGACATCAACAAATTTGAGAAAAAGAAGCAGCGGAGCCGCGACAACATCGAAGAAAGCTACACCGGTAGCGAATAAAACACCGAGACAGAAACGCAAAAAACAAGTGCCACCTGCGAGGAAGTTTTTAAGGACTAGTAAAGACAGGGCGGCAAAGTTAGCCAAGAAGGAAGCGAAGAAACAAGCTTCTGAGGTAAGCAAAATGTCAAATTAATTGTTATGTAACAAAGAGAGAAAAATCAATTACATTTTGTCAGCTGCAAACATGTTGACTGAGCATGCTCACGATTAAGGCCAGAAGTTATTAGGTTATCTGGTTTGATCTACCGTCGTTATTCCATCAGATAATTTAATTCACAGCTAAACTCTATTTAACAATTCGTGCACGAAACTGTCGTTGGTTAATGACCTATGCATTGTACTGAAAGTATACATTGTGGTATCTTATTTTAATCCTCTAGTCGAGCCGAGTCGAAAAATCATCGTTTCCTAGTCCAAAAATGTGCGTGCCATTGTTAACGAACGAAAACGCTCGTAAAATATTTTAAAAAATTCTTTACATTTGGCTTTTTCTATTGCTACGCACATTTTTTGGCTACGAAACAATGATTTTTCGACTCAGCTGGACCAAAGGATTAAAATAAGATACAACAATATATACTTTCGGTAGAATGCAAAAAAGTTCACTTTTCAGTTTCGTGCACGAATTGTTGGGTAGAGTTTAGCATTTAATTTGCAGATTTCTTTTTTTGATTGTCCACTTGACTATTTGGCGTTTCTCATTGCATTTGACAAAGGCAAAGCCAGTTTTTATAGTTGCCACCAAGGTTACTAGCGATTACTGTCCGTATTCGACGCCATCTGGTTCAAGCTGGCGAATCTCTATCCAGGACCAGCATTAGAGCGAGATTACACGTGATTTCAAACACTTGCGTTTATGGTCTATCAATTACTTCCATTGTGTTCCAATAATAAATACAAGTCTTTATTTACTCTATTTATTATTCCATTTGGGTCTATAAGCATGGTCGCACCTGCGCGCCCTAGCGGTAGATCTTATAAGCTTTTTACGGGTGTTTTAGCCCGTCACACACAAAGTGCGTTGTTGATATCTGGCTCTTATTGTCTTTGATTTGGAGATTTAGACCGTGCAATATACAGTGCATGTTGTTGTGTATTGTTTAGGAACATCAATATCACGTTCTCAGCCGGCGTCCGGCCTGGGCAGACGACCAGGGCGTGTTTTACGGAATATATGGATCGTATTACCATCAGAAAATCCAACAACGGAAGGATAATAAATATGTTGAAAGCGAGGATATGAGCGAAGAGACAAAGATGAAGTTGGAGGAAGAGCAAAACAAAGCTTCGCAAGCGCACAAGAGATGGCTGAAAAAGAATAAAGTGACCGATGCAATTGCTGGCAAATTGGGAAGAAATAATGTACAGAACAAGAAATCCGCTAGTCAAAAGGTATAAAGGTATAAAGGAAATGGCGATGTAAGATTAAGAGGAAAGTCGAAAGCGAGATGCAAAAAATGATGCGATAGGCGGGTTCGAAAAGGATTTTGCACTGAACGACTAGTGCAACTGATCGTGTAAAATGTCAATTGCAAATTGCACGACTGACTTTTCGAGTTAAAAAGTTGCGTATGCATTTACACTGGAATTTACACAGGAATTTACACACAATTCACACAAACATGGCTGCCGTAATAAATAAACGAGGTATACTTGAGCAATGGAGCAGATGTCTCTTAGCAAGTACATTATTTTAGCCTGCTTTCCTTTTACAACAAAAGTAACATTAGACAGTAACAATTCTGAGTATCATGCCCGTTGTGTCACTACTTACATTTGAAGCGAGGATTCAAGATGGCAGCAAATAGAACTTTTGGCACGCCAATTTTTGTTGTGAAAATGGAGCTGATTTCGTGTAACTCGGTTGAACGGCATTTACACGAATTAATTTGTGTAAACAACGTGCAAATTGATATTTAAGTGAGTGTAAACGTCATAACGCTCGTTTAAATGAATTTTCGAACCCGTCTAGTGTTTATTGAAAAATTATTGATAAACACAAAAACACTGCTTTAATATTTGTTTTATTCAATTTGATATGTGCAGTATAGAGTATACAAGCATCACTCTGCTTTGGCTTTGCACATTTCTCACGCGAATGTGAATGCGAATGTAAAAAGTATGATTAATAAAAAAAAATTAATCTAAACGCACCAATTTGGTTTTTCATTTTTCACTTTTCTTTTTTTATTTTCTCACACACATATTTGTAAGTTGTAAGATTCTAAGCAATAAAAAGAAGAGATGCACAATTGATTTTTTTTTATTTATTTATTTTTTATTATGTTTCTTATTATAGACACTAGACTGCAGATTTTATTCACAATTTCTATGAGTGCATAGAAATACTGAATACTGAATTAAGTTTTATATATGTTTGCATTTTTACTTAAAAGATTAATAAGGTGTTTGTAATGCTTTTAGTCAGATTTGAATTTCTGTTTTGAAGAGCAAAGGATGTAGAAAATGGACTGTTATCACAACGTTTTCGATTTAAAAATTTAGTATTCAGTATTTTAAAGATGAAGGAGGGCTCCAAAAGAAAACAAAGATAAACTTGCTAGTACGAATATTAGATGCGTTCAATTTGATTTAGAGAAATTAACTTAGTTGACTTAACTGCTGAGTTGACTTAAACGTCATTACATGTGATGTTTTTGACGTCATAGTTATGGCAAATGACTTGCTTAAGGCAAATAATGTCAGTTAAGTTGCGTTCAATATTGCCTGAATAAAATTCTTAATGCTTAGTTCACACTGAACATGATGTAACGTAATTTTCAAAAATTTAACCTAACTTAAGGAAAGTAACATGATTTTGTTCACTCTGTTTGTAGACAGTAAATGTAAATCGACCAATCAGGCAATTTCTCGTTTTATCCCGTTTGTAATAGGACATTGGTTGCCATAATTTCTTAAGTTACGTTACTTCCTACTTCAAAATCGATTTTGAAGAAGTAACGTAACTTTTGAAATTTTGTAAGTTACGTTACGTCATGTTCAGTGTGAACTAAGCATAAGTGTGTAGTTGACTTAAAGCGGCAGGATATTGTATTTGACGTCATATTCATCTAACACCACCTACTTTAGACATCTTTACTTAAGATACTTAAGATGGGTATCGTATGTAAAGATGTCTAAAGTAGGTTTGCCAACATTGCAGCCGAAGCGGAAGCGGAGGGAAAATGGCGGCAGAATATGAGACAATTTTTGTATTGTATGTAGTGCGCATGCGCAAATCAAGTCGTACACACGACAATTTGGATAGATTTTTAACAATATCTCGTTATTTTGGCATTCTCGTAATGAAATAAATCTAGTGCGAGAAATCGCAAACTGTCCTAATATAAATCGACCAATCGCGCAATTTCTTGTTTTCACGCGAGAAGCATCTGTCTTCTCATTGGTTGCCGTAATTTCTTAAGTTACATTAAGTTTACTTAAGTTTACGTCCGTGATTTTAAACCCACGATGCGTTGCGCAGCCATCTTGCATTATACGTTACGGAGTAGTGTGAACACCGGCGATGTCACATTGTAGACATCATTTTGAATTACTAGCAAAGCTTATGCACTTACTCAATTATTTTCTTTGTTTTCTTAATTCTTTTAATTAATTAATAAAATGAATGATTTGCCTGTTTAAGCCCCGTGATGGTGGTGCGGGCATCTTGTTGTACGTCGGTTTCTTCCTCACCGTGATCGGACTCATTTTAACCGTTTTGGGCGCAGGTGAAGACGGATTCAGGAGTGCCGAACTGGGACTGATCGGCCCATCCCTGATCGGAATGGGAGCCTTTTTTGCCTTTCTCCGCGTCCTCACCTGCACCTGTCACCACCGATGTGCGCGTCTTTGCCCGCGATTCTGCCCACCGCCTTCCAAACGACCCACCGACCCGACCACACTCTCGTCCGCGGACAAAGCCCCCTTAAAGCCGAAACAGAAGTCGAAGCCGACCCTTATAGTGGCATCGGCTGACGAAGTTCACATTCAGCCGACCCTGGTCGCATCGGCGCAGCCAATCGTCGATGCCGAAGCGCCTCCAGTATTGGTCGAACCCGAGTCGAATCCGGCGGTGGAGGGCGCTGCTCTCGCCACAGGTGTCGCCACAGGTGTCGATGCCGGTTTAAATGATGTGATTAAAGTGAGTTTTGAGAACGAGATTAACAACGACGACTGCGCAAGTGTTGATATTGATCTGACGGAATTCGAAGAGGTGGAACTGAACTCGCCCGAGTCGAGCACTCGATTCAAAAAAAGGTTTTTCGAACCTGTTGACAAAAGTGAAATAGTATTGGACCCTAGTAAATTAGTTAGTTAATTTTTCAACGAGCAATATATATATATATATATAAATATATAAATATATAAATATATAAATATTTACTTTTACAAGTGTGCATTGGATTTGCAGTTGTATAGACTCGGATGTAAATAATAAAAGACAAATTGAGTTTTTATCAAAATGTGAAAATATCAAAATTGCGAAAGGGCTTTCCTGTATCACATCGCGAGAGGGGCTTTCCTGTATCACATCGCGAGAGGGGCTTTCCTGTATCACATCGCGAGAGGGGCTTTCCTGTATCACATCGCGAGAGGGGCTTTCCTGTATCACATCGCGAGAGGGGCTTTCCTGTATCACATCGCGAGAGGGGCTTTCCTGTATCACATCGCGAGAGGGGCTTTCCTGTATCGCATCGCGAGAGGGGCTTCTCTGCAACACATCCTAGCTTGGTGAGTTACACTTAACGTTACAATTAACAGTTTTTGGCGTATTTTTATCAGGGTTGGTGGATTTGAATTACGATTTAAATCAAATGATTAAATCATGATTAAATCATCTAAAAAAATTAAATGCATTGTACTGGAAGTATATATTGTGGTATCTTATTTTAATCCTCTGGTCGAGCTGAGTCGAAAAATCATTGCTTCTTGGTCCAAAAATGTGCGTGCCATTGTTAACGAACTAAAACGCTCGTAAAATATTTTAAGAAATTATTTACATTTGGGTTTTTGTATTGTTGCACACATTTTTTGGCTGCGAAACAATGATTTTTCAACTCGGCTCGACTAGAGGATTGAAATAAGATGTCACAATATATAACTTCAGTACAATGCCAAAAAGTTCACTTTTCAGAATTGTTGGACAGAGTTTAGGTGACTACCATACAAAATCGTACAATTATCGTTGTTTTGGTTAAATTTTTTAATTTTAAATTTTACATGTAGAAATAAATATAATAATACATAAAATAATATATTATACTAGTTGGTTATCTTGCTGTGATGTAAATAACAACCCTGTTATACTAACACTACTACATTACACATTTCAATGGTTGTGTCGATACAGCGAGGTTTGTATTGTATAAAATTTGGGCGCCATTTGCATAGTAGCATTGTCGGCATGGTCCCATTGTCGAGAGAACAATACAGAGTGTAATTATTATGTGATATATCCAATGAGTAACTCACAATCACACAAACCTCATTGTATAGGACCACACTTCATTTCAACGACTCAACCATTGCAACGTGTGGCATGGCAGTGTTATTATAACGGGTTAGCGTTACTCACAACTCTGGCCTTTTATATTGGTCTGTGTTGTAATATGTAATTGTTGTAAATGTTGTAATAAGATGATTACATTAGGTGGTTTGCGCATGCCAATTGTATTTATGAAATGTCATTAAGTACAAAATAGTAAATAATATTTTGTTTCAAAAGTCCTAATTTTTCCTTTCTCGTGACGACTTTTTAAAAAAAGTTTCGTGGAATTAAAAACGAGAATTCGGAAATTAAAACTGCGCGGTGAGATGTGCAGTGTGCTTAAATTTTGAAACAGTGTCATCCATCTTGGAAACAATAGACCGAGCATGTCTCGACTCCAAACTGAAGTTTTAGCAAATAAAACCTGTCAATTATGTAGTTTTGGACATCATTTACACATTCTAACACGATTCCAAGCAAAAAATGACGACAAATCATGGGTGCGGACATTAGCAAACATCATGGACGCGAAACACGCATCTATGTCGGCCACGATGTTCGCAGACGTTTGTCAAATTGGTTTGTCATTATTTTTCACGATTTTAACTATTTTTAACCCTCAGACGCCTAACATTTTGGGTCAACGCAAAGACCTATTAGTGGTGTCAATTGACATGTTTTATATACTCCGAGTTGAAGCGCTTTATTGCTGTTGCCATGGTTACCATGGTTTTATCAACTGACGCTAGGTGTCACCGATTGTAAAAATCAAGACACTCGGTCAAAATGTGATCATTCGAACAGCATGCAAGGTGTTTAATCATTTATTTATAATAATTGTGTATATTAACTTAATTTTAATTCCAATTAGTGCAATTAATTGCAATTGATATGAAATGTGAACTGAACATGTGCCGACATGTGCTTTGTTTATTCTCTACTTTGCATGTAGGTGGCGTTGTATTTTAAAAGCGCTCTCACTAAAGAGAAAAAATGCAGTGAAAACAGCAAACGTTTTAAGCTGAGATTTTAAGGGGCTCATATTTTCTCTTTACAATAACCTTTTTTTTATAAGTCCGGAAATTAACAAATAAATTGAGTGTATGTAAAACAACTTTTTGAACAGCTCCAGAAAATTTCAGATTTTTTGAAAAATTTTTTGAAAAAAATTTGTATTCAGAACTATTGCCTGTGTCAATTGACCCAGAGGATAGACTTCTGAGGGTTAAGCTGGATTCTCATATAGCCACGATGGAGTAGACAATTTGTAAACTAAATCAAATGTTTATTCAATGTTCCACGCAGTTGGAACAATTAAAATCAGCTCAAAAAACTACCTACCCTAACACTAACTTGATTTTCATTATTGTCGTATGTTTGTTTGTGGCGCAAATGCCAAGACGACAAACTCGTAATTAAATTCCGAAATAATTAAAAATACGAGAAATGTTTAATTTATTTTTAATTATTACAGCTCATAATTGTTATGAACGTATATATATTTACGTATATGTATATATATATATATATACGTTCTGCGGATACAAGCACTAATTACTCACGGTAAACAAGATCTAATTAATATTTCATTAAAACACACATTTGCCTAGTAGAAATATTTGCATAATAAATAATGCTGTAGCTAAATAGTGAATTTATTTTATTTATCTAAAAAACCCCTTTTTCCATTCAAGTGTTGGACTTCTCCCACATCCTCATCCGTGATTGGTCGCTGCAGATCCCAGTCTCAGCGCGCGTTTCATCTCGCATCTCTACAGACGCAGTGCTGTGTTTGATTCCAACTCCCAACCCCCTTTTCACGACCCCTGATGGCAGCAAGCCCACTTTATCTTGGCCAGGTGAGATTTTTTTCTTATTCTATTACGTTGCACCGACGTTTTTGTCATCAATTGGACGATTTGTTCGTTTTTTAAAAGATAATAATCTGATTTATGCATAATGCGTATTTTGTTTTATTAACTTTGGGAATAATTTGAGTGAATTATGTCCTTTTTTTAATAATGGAATTATTGGAATGTGAGGAAATGCGTCATATGCTAAATAGCACTCCCATTATCTGAGTTTGGATGAACAAATGTGGTTTCCATGGTGACGGGAAGAAAATGCTAGATACCTGCTAGTTGTTATTATTTATCTGCATCTTTTTTTATGGTTTTTGAAATTTTGGAATTTTTCCAATTTTTACTTTTCTCTGCCACAGGTTGATAAACAAAAATTATTGCTCGATGGTTGGGATGAATTGTGGGAAATTAGCTATAGGATTGGTTGGGTTTTGTGCAGGAATTTGGGTGAGATTTGGGGTTTATTAGGGTTTCTTTACTGAAAAACTGTTTTTTTTTGTTTTTTTTGTGTTTTTTTTTTTCGATACCGGTACTGAATACCGTTTTTTTTATTTTAGTATTTTAGTCGGTATTGGTACCGATTTTATCACAGTGCTTACAGTTTTGTTTTTTCATGTTTTTTTTTTTTTTTTTGTTGAAAATGTGTTGTTTTCCTTAAGAACAAAGTACGAAGTATAAAATACCGGTATACAGGTTTTAAAAAGATAATGATACTGGTCTCCCAACTAAGTCACTTCTTATTGTTTCTGTTGCCACTGGTTGAATTTTTAATAAATAAAAAAACAAATAAATAAATAGACGGTTTGCGCTTTCACGAACGAGATTTTATTACGAACGTGAAATAAATTAATAAAAATGAAATAAATTCATTTTTATTAATTATCTCGTGTCTCGTGATTAAAATCATTGTTTCAGATTGCGCTTGCAGAAACACGAACGAGAACGAAATAAACAAATACACGAGAAACATGGCTTTATTCAGAAAATGTATAAATTATGTGTGTCTAATGCCATGTTTATATAAAAAATAGTTAGTTGCAAACAAATCTCTAACCTAGATGACTAAAAACCTACCGAAAATACAACGAGCCGATGAAAAACAAGATGGATGCCTCGCTCGCTTCAAATTGCAGAACAATGCGCATGTGCGAATTTTGATGCACACTGCGCATGTGTAGTGCATTCGTATATCAACTTATATACGAACGAATTGAAAAATAAATCTCGTATATTCATACTACGAATGTTAAATTAAATACGAGATTAATTTTTAAAATCTCGTATTTATATAACATTCGTAATTAAAAAAATTACGTTCGTGAAAGCGCAAACCGTCTAATATATAAATAAATAAATAAATAAATAAATAAATACCGTATATACTCGCGTATAAGTCGACCCCGACTTAAAACGGGTCAAAAACCATTGAATTCGACCCTTTAAATTTTATTTTTTTTATTATTTTATTTTTTTAAAACTTAAAACAGCTATTGACCCGCATATAAATCGAACCAAATAAAATAAAAAAAAAAAAAATAAAATAAAAAAACTAAAAAAAAATAAAATAAAAGATTTGGTCCAAAAATCCTCGACTTATACGCGAGTATGTACGTACGGTAAATAAATAATACCGATATACTGGTTTTTAAAAAATAATAATACCGAATATCGGTTTTGACAAAAACCAAGTATTCGAGGAACCCTAGGTTTTATAGGGTAAATTAAGTGTTTAGTTTGTTTTTCACATGTTTGTTATTACCAAATAATTTGAATATTGTTTTTTTTTTCTTTTCTTTATTTTTTTTATTTTTTTATTTTAGTCAATCTTAGAGGTTTTTTTTTTTTACTTGTGTTCTATATGTGCTGTTAAAAATCTGTTTTACAATTATTTTATTGCCTTAGAACACATTTGAAAACTTAATGCCAAAACGGAATGACCCAACCACCCTTTAATCATTTCTAATTATGGTTTAAATTGGCTCTAAACCATTCCTAACTGCATAAAATAGACATAAAAGACATCCTTTTAAATTACAATATTCTAAACACTATAGACGTCCAACGGCTAATCTCCAACCTTGCAACCAACCACCAATTACAAATGTGGTCTTGAGGGTACCACTAAGAGAAAAACAGAAAAGAAAATCAATGAAATTGATAGATTTCTAGTCTTAGTAAACTTATGGTTATGCGGCAGGATTTTTACGGCTTTTCAACCCAGCGCTCTAAAAACAAAGATATAAAAATGTATAAAATGTCTCTTTTGATTATAAGTCTGCAAAATGCTGAACTAAAGTAATAACGTGATAATTAATTCTCATGGTGGCTTTATCTTGGTACTAATGTTAGCGGTAGTATCGTGTTAAAGTTGCTGAGTTACGTCGAGATATTGTTAATATATCGATGCTAATCTCATCCCGTCACACTAAGCTCATTCAAAAACTCTAGCACGACTCGTGCCACGACTCATAGCACGAGATTTTCGTGTCATATTGGTCATGTGACTCATGTTCCATCTAGTGCTAAGCTGTTAAAACGAGAAAAACAGCACGAACTCTCACACCATGTGTTAAGAGAGATTCTCGTGCTTTTTATGCCAACTTAAGCAGCCATCTTGGAAAACCATAGGTTGGCACTTTTAGCCAAAAATACTACTTTCTAACCTTTATTTGTACCATTTGATAAAATTCTTGAAGTTTTCTTTTCCGGACAACCATTTTGATTTACTACAATAACATCCAGATTAAGATCTTGTTTATTCTTAAAGTGGATCTTAATCCGGATCTTGTTTGTAGTCACATGATTAACATTTCATCACGCTCGTGTTAAACATAAAACGAGCGCATTCAAATACTAAGAACGTGTTTATCAGTTTAGGACTCGTGCTCGTTTTGCACAAAACGAGCACAAAAAAGTTTCTGAATGTGCCTACTGTCTACAATGTAAGAGATGATTTGTATTCAAATGTATGTAATTTCAGCTTTAGAATGTCTGAATGAAGAATTTTCAACAATGCAATAACTTACTTTCTTAAGGAATTTGTAAGAAAAATAATTTTTTTAAGACAAAATGTTTTGGAACCATTATGGTATTGATAGAATGATTGCAGATCAAGATTACAACATTCTTGACCAAGAATTTAAAAAAAAAAAAAAAAAATCGATATTTATTTTCCTTTTAAGTCGGTGGAAAATTTCTAGAAAAAAAACAACAAAATAATGGTTTTAGCTTGTGCTTGAATTGTGGCCAGTTTTAAATAATAGCCGGGTTTTTATTAATAGTACAGTGTTGAAATGTTTTATCTTTAATTTGTTATTTGGAAACAATCATGTTAAAAATATTGTTTTCTTATTAAACAATCATGTGACAACTAGCCAATCAGCAACAAACAGAAAAGCAACAGTTTTAAAAATGGAATCTTTCAGAAACATTCAATAATGTGAAAAGCATATATGGGATTTTCAATGCACTGGTTTGAGAGCTCAGGTGTTCAAGGGTTACAAATAGTCAATCAATCAATTTGCTTGAAAAGTTGTAATAAATTGACGGGAAATGGGTTTCCAGAGCGGAGCGGGCAGATCAAAAGTCATTTCCTGTTCGCCGGCTGTCGCTTTGGTTTTCTAATTCAAGCTAAAATATTATTGATTCCAACGAATTGACTTTTCATTTCAACTTAAAGCCAAAAGTGAAATAATAAAATGAAATATACCGTATTTCCTCAGAAAACAACGTCATGCCGGATAATAGTGAATCTGACCAGGGTGCCGGATAATTCGAATTATCCAGCGAGTATTGTTTTAGGGTATGTCGGAAAAAAGACCAGTTGTCCACTTGTCAAAAACTTCTATGCCGTTGTTTTCGAGAGAATACGATAAAGTTGGAAATCATTAGGTGCATTCAATTCCAAAGTGATTATAAAAGCAGAATTAAATCTGATTACAGAGAATCAGTTTAATCTGCTTTAAGCATTGAACGTGTTATTAAGTTTCAGTCTGTGTAAGCGCAGTTGCAAACTTAAATATTCTAGGGTCAAGTTCCTTGATCGGAACTAGTTCTTAATCTAAAATCCATGTCCGGATTGTTGTAGTTTTCTCCTTTCAGTTGACATTTTAAGTTACTCTAAAATAGTAGTATACATTAAAGTATACCAAAAGTGTTATATATAATGTAGTAAAAAATATATAAAAAAGCACTGAAATCTCTTAAGAAAGTCGATCGAGTGCCACCTCGATCAATCTCGAATCCAAAATGGCTGCCAAGAATGCTGCCATAAACAAGATTTCAGCAGCATAAACAACCCTCAACGTGGTTTATGTAAAAGCGGTTTATGGGTAAACTGATTGTTGGAAAATGACGTAAAAAATATCATTTCCGCCTAGCGAGAATCAAAAGAATCAAGGATAAACAGTTTATCCCTTTGGAATTGAATGCACCTAATGGCTTTAATGTTCGCATAACTACAGTACTTGGTGAAAAACAAACAGCCCAGACTCCATTGGAGCCCAGACCGGGACCTGAACCCAGATCCCCCAATTGCCAGTTGGGTGCTTTACCATTAAGCTACCTGGGACTCCAACAGAATCAGAGACTGAATGTTACTTCACCACTCCACTTCCTTCACCACTTGATATAATTTATTAGACGACAGACATCACTTCGTTGCCATGGACAATAAATCACAATGGCAAGTAACCCCTAGCGGGGAAACTTAGAACTACCGCATGTTACCTCAGCCTCAGGTGATGTATATAAATTAGAAAACCACACGAGAACACATTGAAAATAAAGTTGGAAATCAATGGCTTTAATGTTCTCATAACTACAGTACTAGGTGAAAAAGAGAGAATACGATATATATTTCGGTAGTGTCTTTCACATATTAAAATTAAAATTTTGATTGCACTTGACTTTTAAATCAAACAACATGTTGAATTTAAAAAAAACTACATCGATATATGCTAAATGCTGTTTCAATTTGCGCTGTGCTTGGTAATCTCTGTAGATTACATCACAGATTGATCTTTTCATCATTGAAACAAAGCCGATCTATTGGGCGCTCGAGCGTAGTCCAATTGGAATATCTTGGCCTCAATTAACCACTGCATCAATGTGTTAACAAGTGTCAGTTGGGTGGCTATTTTAATGATGCTGCTAAAAATAATGTTGAATCATCAAAAGAGGTCTCTAACAACAAAATATATTGTTGTCTTTGGTAAATAGTCATTGGCACATGTGGATATTGCATCAAGGATTATTTGTATTGTGTGTGGCAGTAGTTGCTGCCCCTGGCAGCTGGAGGTAAAATATATTGGTAATTGCATTTTAGAGACTGCCTATAGTATGGTGGGTCTTGGGAACTGATAAAAAGGAATATTGAGCAAGGTTTTTGGAAGAGTTGTAGGTATCCATTTTAAAACTTCCACGAAAATGAGTGGAATCCTCAATGACCAACAAAGATGAGTAGATGCGCTAAAGGAAAAGTGTCAATTTGTGGAAGTACAAGTTAGAAATGGATAGAATTGACCTAAACAAGATGACTATATATTGAATAAATTCAACTTGTTGCTTCATGCTTAGTTCCCACTTGGCAGAAATTTCGACAGAAAATTTTCTGCTGTGCAGAAAAGTATGTTTTCTGTCGTTGTTTCCCAGCTGCGGACTGAAAATTGGGCAAAAAAGTGCAGAAAAGTAGAATTTAAAAATGGATGCCAGCTAAGGAAGGCAATTTGTAAATACTGCTGCTTTCTACACTCAAAATTTTCTGCAGCAGAAAATTTTCTGTCGGAATTTCTGCCAAGTGGGAACTAAGCATCAACAAGTTCCAAATGTGCTGTATTGTGTATCTTCTCGTTGGTTTTCACCAAGCTGACAGGATGTGGTATAAAAGAGAGACTTATTTATTAGGCTTATTACCATATCACTATTTCTTGATGATTGCTTCCGTAATGGGATGTACTAAATCATGTGTCAACTCGGGAGATTTTTATTCAATTTGAGTTGAAAAACCTAAGTCATGCTGGGTGCAGACATGCGGTGATTCGCATCGCATTCCTATCACTGATGGCTCTGCGCATGCTCAAAAAACGTCACTTCCGTCGCGCAATTAAAAAATCTACTTTTGAAAAAAGTACAGCCACTCTGTACTTTTTTGCCAGGCGATGCAAATCGCTGCCAAGTTTGCTGTAGCAGAGGCGATTACTGTCGCGAATCGCGGGACAAAAACGCTAGGCGATGCGAAATCTTTGCATGTCTGCGCCCAGCATCAGACAAATTTAATAATGTTGATTTGTTGATCTTATTGTACAATATTCTCAAATTTCGTCATCCTTATTGGAGTTGAGTATATTGGATTTTTTAGATTAGCAAAGCCATGCATGCCAATTACCTTTCATGAATGTAAACAACATTTTGAAAGGAAATTTCAAACATGTTAGTATTGCGATGAATAGTAAGCCCTATCTAATGGCTAGTTCACATTGAATGTAATGTAACGTAATTTACAAAAATTTAACTTAACTTACAGAAAGGAAAGTAATGTATGCAGTAAAGTAGGCAGTAAATGTAAACCGACCAATTACGCAATTTCTCATTCCATCTCGTTTTTCTTTGAGAAGCATCTGTCTTCTCATTGATTGCTGTAAATTCTTAAGTTACGTTACTTCCTACTTGAAAATCAATTTTGAAGTTTAAGTCTGTGATTTTACACTTGCGATTTTTCCGCTTTATCGCGCGAATTCCGCGCGGAAAACTAACGTTAAAATTGCGCTATTTTTGAAATTGAATTTTTTTTAGGTTTTTCTGTGTTTTTGCTGCATGTGGGAATTTAGAAACATTTTCAATTTTAAAAATGGCGCAATTTTGAGGCAAAATAAGTTTTAAAAAACCGCAAAACGCAATAAAATCTCGCGATTTTACCGCAAGTGAGAATCCAGCATGAGCCTAGGTTCCCACACACAAAAAAACGCGCGATTCCGTTTTGCGTTTTGCCTCAAAATCGCGCTATTTTTAAAATTTTAAAATTTTTCGAGGTTTCCACATGCAGCAAAAACACAGAAAACATAGAAAAATTTCAATTTTAAAAATAGCACGATTTTGAGGCAAAACGCAAAACGGAATCGTGCGTTTTTTCTTGTGTGGGAACTTAGGCTGAGAATGCATTGCGTATCCGCCAACTTGCGATATGTTACGGAGTGGTGTGAACACCAATCTGAACTAACCATATAAGACCGGCTTTAGGTAAAGTTGCAATCTTTCTTTATATCCATGTCCGAGTGAGCACTCGTTTTTTGATGCAACATTATAATGATTGTAATGGTTAATTTGCGTGTGACAAATTGTTCATTTTCTTAAAAGGTCTGGAAAGATAATTTTCCATCAAGATAAACTTAAGAAAGGGATTGAACTTAATTAGTTTTTTCAACAGTATTATGGAGAGCACAAATCATTCGTTCGGTGACAAGAACGAGCATTTGAGGCTCAAAATGGCGCTTCTCTGCTAAACTCTAGCGAGTTTTGGATTACATTTTGCTTTGCTTCCTCAAAACTGACATTTTTTCTCCTTTTTTAAAATTATTATTCCACATCGTTGACTTGAAATGAGATGAAACACGTTCTGACGCTTTAAAGGTGATGCTTCTAACTTACTGCTTTTCCTCAGGAATTTGTCAATATTGAAAAATTGAGACATCGAAGAAAAAAATACGCTGTACCGCTATACTTCAGGCTTGTGTATAACAGGAAAAGTAGGCCAATAACAAGTAGTTGCTATCACAGATTTTATTATATTAAGACTGAGGACTGACCAAGAAATCTTGTGGGACGACTTTCTTAAGGACCCAATCTTGAAATTGTATACGTCTGAGAAAAGCTCAGGAAAGTGAGTTGGAGGCCAGTGGCAGATGTTTTTGCTACAGAAAGAAACAATATCTTAAATCAGATAAGGATGAGAAACAACTGGGTTGTGCAAAAGGTCATCTAACCCTTTTATTGATCTGGTCAATAGATGTCAGTTTAAGTAAGAATTATCACCAGAAGTAAGGTACAGAAAGTAAACTTTTTACTACTTAAAGACTTTCTATTAACAAACTTGCATGTTTGTGTTAAAGTAGCTTTACCCACTGCATCAGGCAGTTTTGCTAAGTGTCTCTAGGTCAATCAGCTCATAATCAGTGTCTAATCTTGATAATGGCTTCAGGATCTAAATTATTGCACATTTCTGGTATGATCCCCTTATAATGCCAAAATTGTTACTTGCTTTTAATGATAAATAATTAAACCGTCAAAGTGGAACCCGTGCAAAGGACCAGTTTCGGCACCAATTTAATGTGCCATTTGTTTTTCTATATTCCTGAGAGAGAGAGAATAGGGTTTACCGGCATAAGCGACTACTACGGCCAATACACGCCATTAACTGACAAAAGGAATACGACGGAATAAACTCATTAAAACTGAGTTTATTCCGTCGTTTTAATTGACACATAAAAACTGGCTTTAAAACTAAAACCAGACATACACAACACGTTAAACAGGCAACATTCTTTATTCCTGAACCATCGTGTCGAAAAGATCCTTTTTTCCAAGCTTCGAGAGCGGTTGCCATTGGGGTGCATTTTGTGGAGCGAATAAAACACTAGCTTGGAATTAATAGTTCCTTGAGGTGGAATTTGGCTTGCGGAAAAAGGTTACCTACCGATTGGTGAGGCAAGTTTGAGAGGGTACCTTTAAAACAAAATTGGTGTATTGTCCACAGCAAGGCTGTATAGAAGGCTAAGTTATTACCAGCGCAAAAGGCTCAATACCTTTAGAAAAATGTAGCCAATGGGACTTTATGAGGTGCTTTTCGACCTGATGGGTCATCCTGCAGTCATCTCAGTACTGCAGTGAAGAATGCTCATCCAGCTTGTAGTTATAGTTTTGTTTTGTCATCATTGCGTTGCAAGATCAGTTAAGCCGGAGAGATTAGTTATTTTTATTATAGGAAATAAATTGTGACCACGGTCTATTCTTATCGAACCGAAACACCAATAATATCATACACCGCAGTTTTTAATTTTTTATCAACAGGATGAATTAATATGAGCTATTTCAACATGGCAAGATCTTCACATGAAACAAGAAAATGTCTAAACAACATTCGGAAAATATTTTTTTTGTTGATAGAAATGTTGATTCAATATAATAATGTCATTTTTATCAATATTTTTTCAACATTCAAACATAACAAAATATTTATTTAACATTCAACTAATGCTGCATATAAACGATCGGTAATTCCACTGTTTGATTATTGTATCAAAATGTCGATACGATATCTAATAAATGTTGCATGTCAACAACCCATATTCGACTGTTTGATTATTGTTTCAGAATGTTGATTTAACATCTAACGGATGTTGTCTATGAACATTCAAACATTCGATTGACGTTCAAAAATGTTGATTCAACATTGGCTTGTTTTATGGGTTTATATAACTGGGATCTTGAGGAATTGAGGTGACTTGTTTGTTGAAGATTCCAATAAGTCACAGAAGAGTAGTTTTACGTAAAATAATTGAATTATCAAACTAACTGTCAGAAAACTACAAAGTGTTGTTTTATGAAGAATAATTGGTTTTTGGAGAGTTAACCTAATTAACCATTAGCACAGCAACTATTATGTGTAAAGGTTTTATGGAAGTTTTTTATATTGTACATTAAGCTAATTGCAACTTAATCCTAAGATGATGTTGGATGGATTTAGTCCCAGTTCGCCTAAACCCAGTTTGCCTAAACTTAACATTTGAATGTGTCGACGGAGGGACTGACCAGTGGTCCCTAAAAACCTAAAAACTAATCTCGCTCGCTGCACTTTGATAGATTAGTCCTATAATGCCTGCGGTGGGCTAACCTAATTTTAACTGGTTTAACCCTCAGAAGCCTATCTTATGGGTAAATTGACACAGGCAATAGTTCTGAATACAAAAAATTTTTCAAAAAATCTGAAATTTTCCGGAGCTGTTCATAAAGTGGTTTTACATACACTCAATTTATTTGGTAATTTTCAGACTTATAAAAAAAAGTTATTGTAAAGAGAAAATATGAGCCCCTTAAAATCTCAGCTTAAAACGTTTGCTGTTTTCACTGCATTTTTTCTCTTTAGTGAGAGCGCTTTCAAAATACAACGCCACCTATATGCAAAGTAGAGAATAAACAAAGCGCATGTCGGCACATGTTCAGTTCACATTTCATATCAATTGCAATTAATTGCACTAATTGGAATTAAAATTAAGTTAATACACACAATTATTATAAATAAATGATTAAACACCTTGCACGCTGTTCAAATGATCACATTTTGACCGAGTGTCTCGATTTTTACAATCGGTGACACCTAGCGTCAGTTGGTAAAACCATGGTAACCATGGTAACAGCACTAAAGTGCTTCAACTCGGAGTATATAAAAATGTCAATTGACACCACTAATAGGTCTTTGCGTTGACCCAAAATGTTAGGCGTCTGAGGGTTAACCTTCAAACAGTCGGGTAAAATAAAATTTAGGTTACACAACCAGCAAAGCTGGGTAAAAATTGACCCAGCATGGCCGTATGAAAAGTATGCGTTTTGTTGACAAACTTGGTTTCGACTGGGGTATTACCGTTGGATTCCAGAAAGAATAGAATTAAACTCTATCCAACAATTCGCGCACGAAACTGAAAAGCGAATTTTTTTGCATTGTGCCGAAAGTATATATTGTGGTATCTTATTTTAATCCTCTAGTCGAACCGAGTCGAAAAATCATAGTTTCGTAGCCAAAAAATGTGCGCAACAATACAAAAACCCAAATGTTAAGAATTTGTTCAAATATTTTACGAGCGTTTACGCACATTTTTGGACCACGAAACAATGATTTTTCGATTCGCTGAACCATTTTCCACTTTTTAAAATATAACCGAGAATCGTTGTACCTGAAACTTAAACCAGATTGAAAACTCTTTAGCATTATTTTAATCATTAATTTAGGAAGTTCAATACTGCACTTCCTACATTGACTAAATATATCCAGGAAATGTTCACAGAGCAACACTGGGTTACCAGTAAAAACTTATTTACTCCAGCGTGTAGCTTTGGAGCTTCATGGTTGCTATGGTAAACTAAACTAATATAAATTGAAAAATGTAAAAATAGAAGTTTATTAATTCAGTCCATGATTATAAACATTTAATTAAACAATTTGTATTTGTTGTTGTTATTCTCATATATATAGGGCTCTTTCAATTTGAGCCATAGATGAGTCCTTTGTAATTTCATTAACTTGGATCTATAAACTTAAAACTCAAGATAAATTGAGAAGATTTCTTCTTTAGAATAGATTCTGCAATTCGGGTTTGAATGGATTAACTTAATGGAATTGTACTTGGGGGGGGGGGGTGGGGGTGCAGCGGACAATGGAAATTGAGTTCTGTCGTCTGGAGGTTGAAAGAAGAAAATAAAATGAAAAATGATTGAAAACTAAGTAGGAGATCAAAAATTGATGTTTGTATACATGTTTAAAATTTCATGTTCTATTCATTATAGAATCCTTCATCTTGAGCAAATTTAAAGGAAATTTTTTTCCAATTGCTTTCAACTCACGTTTTGGATCATCTTAAAAATGACATCTGTTGTGCAATCATTATTGGACATGCAGAGATTTAAAAAGATTGCTTAACTTCAATTTTTTTTTTATTTTTTTTTCTTTCGGAGGAACTAAACAATTTATCATTCCGAAGAGGGTTTTTGCGGGTTTTGAATAACGAGGTTAGACTAGTCAATTTGCCCATCTGTGGTTGTCTTCAGCTTGTTAAATAACAAAAATTCTTTTCACCTGTCACCGAGCCACAAAAAAGTCCAAGCACTGTGATTTGTATCACATTTTTCAAACCGTTGTTTTTATTTACTTCTTTTCGGAGTGTGCAGTAAACTAAATAATAATAGACAGTTTGCGATTTCTCATAAGAGATTTTTTTCATTACGAGAATGCCAAAATATCGAGATATTGTTAAAAATCTCGTTACGTGTATTCTCGTTTGAAAGGTCTGGGTCGAGATTTTTCAAAAATCTCGTTTCAAATTGTCGTGTATACGACTTGATTTGCGCATGCGCACTGCATACAATAACAACAATTGTCGTGAAATTCTGCCGCCATTTTCCCTGCGCTTCGGCTGCATTGTTGGCAAAATTTGTGTCGATTTCAATATCTCAGGTCACAAGGCCAATACTTAGGCTTAATTTGTGACAAGGTGTCTAGTTTTACTAAAAATTGTTGCCGTCGATTTGTGTCATATGTAAGACGTTTCGTGACAAATCGCAAACACACGTTACGACATTTTATTAACGAGAATCAAATCGCAAACTGTCTAATAATGACTGAAATGAACAAGTTAACGCGAGTTACTTTGTCAGTGTTAGTGCGAATGTGTGATAATTTTTAAAATCAATAAATTAGAGCAAGCGGAGCAATTTTAACAATGGTTTTTTTGTTAAGTTTTCGACCAATGGAAGGCTAATTACACTGATAGTATAGCATGTTTGTGTACTATCACTTTGACCATTGTTAAAATCGCTCTATTGCTCTAATTTATTGATTTTAATAATTATCATATCGAATACAACTCGAGATCGAGCGATTGTTGTAAATTTTCGACCAATGGAAGGCTAATTACACTGATAGTATAGCATGTTTGTGTACTATCACTTTGACCATTGTTAAAATCGCTCTATTGCTCTAATTTATTGATTTTAATAATTATCATATCGAATACAACTCGAGATCGAGCGATTGTTGTAAATTTTCGACCAATGGGAGGCTAATTACACTGATAGTATTGCATGGTTGTATATTATCGTCTTGACCATTGTTAAAATCGCTCCTTTGCTCTAATTTATTGATTTTAAAAATGATCATATCGAATACAACTCGAGATCGAGCGATTGTTGTAGTTCGCATTCATTTTCCTGAGAGATAAGCTCAGTCGTGTCCTGCGAGCAGCCGTGATCTTATCACGCAAGAAAATTCGTGCGCAAACTACTACAGCGACAATCGCCCTCTGTCTCTTGTCGTATTATTCCTGACAGTATTAACTTGAGTTTTAATGTGATAATTTAATTGCAGTGAATTGCAGTGAGACACCTACACCCCTCTACCATTATGATTTCTGCAATGCCAGCTGTAGCCCTGCGAAGGGAAAGAGTTAGCAAAATTCCATGGAAACGTAATGGTAAAGGCGGGCAGCCTCCAGCACTGGTTGAATATTACCACAACAAAATTTCAAAGATTGCCAACTTTCCGCCAACAAGACGAACATATTCAGCGTCCAATTCCCTCGAAACACCGGACGGAGAAAATCCGCCATACTCTTTCGAAGAATACGAACAAGCCGGCAGATGTCGCCGTTGCTGCTATCACTTCACCTTGTTCCACGTCGGCTGCTTTTTCTTGGCAGGAGGACTCATTATTCTATTCATAAGTGTGGGATCAATCAAAGCTGACATGATGCCATTGAGAGTCACAGGATCATCACTGGTAGCTTTCGGTGCACTGCTTTGCCTGATATGGACAGTTTGTTGTCGACAACCAGAAGCCGTGATCTACGGACTTCGGCATTCTGACTCGCTAGTCTCAAGGGCTCCTAATTCAGCAACAACACCTGAAAACACCCTTTCTCCCACTGTTACAACCACAACTCTGGAAGGTCCAGAAGAGACTCCTATGCTTAACGGCGGCATTGCTATGTCTCCGTCTACAGGAGTTGTACTGGCAGATGCTGAAGAGACGGATGACTTGTTGTTAGCGAGCGCAATCAAAGTATAAAAAGATAAAAGATAAATGGTTGATTGATATTTGTATATGGCAGCTGGATTCAAATTATCTTTTGTCTATGTGTTTTTAATGGTGGAATATCAACATTAATCTATTTATTGGAAGATAAGTATAAGATATGTATAATGCCTTAATATATGTATATATGCTTGAAAAAATTGATTGTTTTCTTCCAAAGACTTTGATATTCATATTTTATAGAAGGATTGCTTTGCACTTTTCCATGCCAGTTATTCTGCTTTTGTGTCTGAAGTAAGCTTGAAATTTGTGATGGAAACTGCTTCTTTTCTTTACATTTCTCTCCATTCAAGTTTTGTATACAGTATAATCATGACTCAACTAATGAAATGGAAATGGTGATTTATTCTTGTCCTAATGAAATCTGCTAAAAAATGAAAAGAAATTTCACTTTTATGTTCTATTTGTGTTGTTGATTGTTAGATTTATGTTTGTTTTTGTGTTATTCAGTATAGGACATTTTTCATTGTGGTGTGTCTCATTGTGGATTCATTATTACAATTGTATGGTATTATGAAGTATAGATTTCTCATGTGATTTATTTTTATTAAAAGTGATGCTAGATAGACAGGATTTCTTGCAGACTGGAGTTGCATCTATGCTCTTCATGACGGATACTCATTAACCCTCGAATACAAATTTTGAATACAAATTTTTTTAAAAATTTTTTAAAAATCTGAAATTTGCAGTAGCTGTTAAGAATATGCATTTACATTTTCTGAATTAATTTCATTGCAATCAGGCATAAAATGAAAAAGTTATTGTAAAAAGAAAAAACGGTCCCTTTAAATTCCCAGCTTAAGTTTTTGCTTGTTTTCACTGCGAATTTTACTCTAGTGAGAGCGCTTTTAGAATATTGCGTCCCCAATACATAAACTAAATAACCATACACAGCATTAACCCTTCATCTTTGAAACACATGGTCAACTGAGTTAATGTGAAACTAATTTCAATTTAAATTAAGTTGATATAGACAATTATTATTATAAATAAATGATTAAAAACACCTTGCATGCATTTTGTCCGCATGTCTTGATTATTACAATTGGCGATACCTAGTGTTGGTTGGAGAAACCATGGTAACAGCACTAAAGCGCTTCAAAGTAGAGACTCCAAATGGTCACAATTGTGACCATTAGTCGGGCTCTACGTTGTTCGAAAATTTCAGGACTTTGAGGGTTAAACTTGTTTTTCAGAAGAGAGAGAAATTTTATGGGACTTGAAAAACAGTCTCTTTGGATAAGTGCCAACATGATTATTCAGTAATTTAAAACAAGTAGGTTTTAATTAGCTGACTTTGTTTCACTAACAAGTATTTTACTACCAACACATGTTCAGCCTCCTATACAACACAATTTCCAGATGTCTCCCACTTCATAACGTGTGACGTTAGGCTAAATGAATCATTTGTTATGGACGGGTTTTCGCTTTAATGGTTAGTTCACATTGAACGTAACATAATGTAACATACAAAAATTTAACGTAACTTAAGGAAAGTAACATATGGTTTTGTTCACACTGTTTGTAGATAGTAAATGTAAACTGACCAATCACGCAATTTCTCATTCCATCTCGGTTTTCATGCGAGAAGCAGCTGTCTTCTCATTGGTTGACGTAATTTCTTAAGTTATACCGGTACATCGTTCCTTTCTACTTCGAAATCAATTTTGAAGTAGGATCTTAAGTTTACGTCTGTGATTCTAAACTCACAATGCATTGCGTAGCCATCTTGCGTTATGTTACGGAGTGGTGTGAACGAAGTTGAACTCTAGCATCATTTCAGCTCGGGATCGACATGCGCTGTTTGCTTTTATCACACAGTTTTCTAGGTTTGTATGTGGCAGTTAAGGCTTTCATCACTGCTGGAGTCTGTTGGAGTCTCAAGTAGCATAATGGTTATTGGACCTGATCTGATCGGTAATGTGGGAACTGTGTTCGATTCCTCTCAGTCCAGACTGTAGTTTTTCATTGGCAATATACCTTCCTGAAGTATTTTCAAATAAACATAAACAGAGCTTTATAGAACATTGCCCAAACATTCCAGTACATAAACCTTGTGTGCTATCAAGCATCCTTGGTCCTATCTATACTATAACACTGCATATGGAAAAAAAATTGCTTCTGCCAATACCACGAGGTTTCAGGGATATTGTCACACATCTATCTACTTTCTTTTTCATTAGTCCTTCAGATGACAAGTGGAATCCACTTGTTAGGGTGAAAAACCATTTAATCCTAGCTTAAAGTAATGACCACTAACAAGTAAGAACATGTGTTGATCAACACTACAACTTTAACAGCAAATCACACCCTAGTACAAACTACCCTGAGAAAATACCCTTTGGAAAGGCACTTCCAACATGATGTGATTTTAGTTAATTGCATAAATGTGCTCTTTTATGGATACTATATGGTACTGTTTGTACAATATAAGTTTTAATTGCCTGAAATTCAGGATACAATTTTTTCCTTCTACAGTTTGAGTGGGTAAAAACAAAGTAAAAACAACAAGTTGGGGAAATTACACTGAATGACATTGAGGTCTGAAGGTTACACTAATTCCACACATGCCCTTCTGGTAATTTAGTTAGTTAATGCAAACATTGTTGCCAAAAACTATTAACACTCAGTTTGTAGTGAATAAAATGCCCACTCAAGGGTGGTGGAAACCCCTTATTCTGAACAGTTTCCAACCAAAAATCAATAATGGACTCAAATAGAAGTCAATGTCTTTTGTTGAAGGTAATATTATGGTGCCTGCTGTGATATTGATCCTAAGATTGCCTTAAGAAAAAAATGGAATGAGGTAGTTTGCTAATATGTCTTAAATAATTAATTAGTTAATTAGTTTCTTATTTTCTGAACTGCTTTTCACAAGTCCATAAGTTTTTGTTTTTGTACCACAGGTAAATGTTTACATAAATGAGTAAAAGCAAATGTCTAATGCTTAGTTCCCACTTGGCAGAAATTCCGACAGAAAATTTTCTGCTGCAGAAAATTTTGAGTGTAGAAAGCAACAGTGTTTACAAATTGCCTTCCTTAGCTGGCATCCATTTTTAAATTCTACTTTTCTGCACTTTTTTTGCCCACTTTTCAGTCCACAGGTGGGAACCAACGACAGAAAAACATACTTTTCTGCACAGCTGAAAATTTTCTGTCGGAATTTCTGCCAAGTGGGAACTAAGCATGCCGAAAAAAAGACCAGTTGTTCTTGGTACTAAAGTTAGCGGTAGTATCGTGTTAAAGTTGCTGAGTTCGATCGACATATTGTTGTATATCGATGCTAATTTAAAATTTAGTGTAATGACATTATGGATATACTTCTAGTTTAATCTTTCATTATTCTATCTACCATAGGCCTTTCGACTGTTCACCAGTCTTCTTCAGTGGTTTATTACATAAACCACTGAAGAAGACTGGTGAACAGTCGAAAGGCCTATGGTAGATAGAATAATGAAAGATTAAACTAGAAGTATATCCATAATGTCATTACACTAAATTTTAAATCTTAATTAGGATATGCATTAAAAATAGATGTTTTAAATCGATGCTAATATAACCCCGTCACACGTTGTGGCCAGACCCGGCACGCCGCACGAAGAGGGGGAATACGGTATGTGCCATCACAATTTATTTTATTGGTCTGAGCATTCAGGGATGTAATAAAATGAGTATTCTCTCACAAAAATTGTGTCTGGCAATAGGATGTAGGTAGACATCGAGCAGACATTCCAACTGTGTAACCAACTGTATTTTGGTGCTGTGTGGATATAAATTGGTCTTGTGAAGAATGTCATGTAGCAGATGTGGACATTAATGGGTCATTCAAGTGATTTTATATAGCAGATGTAGGATGTTTGTATCTAACATGACGGGTTCCTTGATTACATGTGCTGTGATTTAGGTTTCCGTGGTAAAGAAAAATTGGACCTTTTCATGCAGTCCCAAAAACCAATTTTTGCTCCACTTTTCTTTTAAGAGAGTTTTTGATGTGTAAAGTGTAATACTGAAAATGATCAATCTTCAAAGCACTGCTGCATATAAATACCAAGATTTTTATTCCCAACAGCGTGGGATGAGGTGTAAGGTAAAGATTTAACTACTTGGTAAGCACAACAGAGACGCTAATGGTTTTCTAAAAACTGTTTAGCTACATTTTAAAAATGCAAGTATTTAGTATTCAGCAGTAATAGCAAACTCGGCAGCACAAAAAGTTTAAAATTTTGACCTAACTTAAAGATCAAGCGTAATCAAAATTATAATTTTATAATTTTATAATTATAATGTGAAAGACTGTTAACAATAACATGTATTTCATTCTTTAAAATATTTTATTGTTGCATATTTATTATTTTATGGCAAAAACAATGTCTAGTTGGCTCGCTTTGTTTGTCATGCAATGCATCATGGTCGAACAAGCATTGATCGACGTCACCAGTTCTGATTGTTAACAAAACAACCATCTGCACATGCGCACAGGCATGCGCATGCTCAGAGAGTTGAAATTCGACCAAACCTGAGAACTAGTTCTAGGTCGTTTAAATTTTAGGATTGAGAACGTCAATCAACCACGATGCATTGCATTTTGCTAAGGAATATTGTTATAATCGTAATATAATTTGCCAATGGTGTCCGTTCGTCCGAAGCCTTTAGCAATATTTATTGTCGACAGCAGATGGCGCACCGGTTTTTAACAGTATTCGACGGGATATGCTGGGGATTGGTGATCCGGTCAGAGGTTATATTTGATTGGAATCCACGGGCGGGTTAAACCTCGGGTTAAACGGGGTCATTGGTGACTGGATTTTATGGGATTCCAAGCAGAATTCCACAGAATCCCATGGGATTGGTGGTCCGGTCTGATGTTATAGAATCTATGGGCGGGTTAAATGGGATTTCACGGGTCCTTAGTGAGAGATTTTGGTGATTGGACGGGATTTAAGAGATTTAACGCAATTTTAGTGATTTAACGGCAATTTTAGTGATTTAACGGCAATTGTAGTGATTTAACGGCGATTTTAGTAATTTAACGGTGATTTTGCGGGTTAAATGAGTTGTTGGTGATGGGATTTCACGGGTTATTGATGATTTAACCGGATCGGACCGAGTTAAACAGGATTTCACGCGTGTGGGTGTTTGATAAATTTTCAAGTTACGTAGTAACCGGTAACTTGCTAGTAAATAATAAATATGCAACAATAAACTATTCTAAAGAATGAAATACAATGTTATTGTTAACAGTCTTTCACATATTAAAATCAAAATTTTGACTACACTTGACCTTTAATACCTGTCTATAAGTTTTTCCTTCGGTTTTACTGTTTTAGGCACGGCTTTTTCGGTTCTAGCGAAACCTTATTTTACTTTCACATAATATTTTCCATCTTCCACATGATTTCTTCATTTCTGCCTTTCCATTATCTCCAAGAGCTCTCCCATTCCCATTCATGAGAAGATTTTTTTTTTCCTTCCATCCTAAATATCAACGCATGAGCATCAAATATTGATTTTTCCACTATATATTTTATTTTCAAATTGCACCACCAGAGCAATCACAGGGGATAGTGGGGAAATAGTTTGTTGTGCACTGATGAAGATTGATGATCAATATTTGGAATCAAGTGTTAATAGGAAACCTGTTACAAGTATTTTTCAACATTTTTCAACAAAAAAAACAATGTGACATCAAAAAATGAATGTAATAAAAATATAAAAAGTAAAAACCAAAAACAAATCCAAGATATTTGGATCTTTGATTTTTTTTATTCCTAGGATCAAGCAAGAAGAAGTGACGGTTTGAAACGTCAAGTAAAAGTAACCGATCAATAACACGAGTAAAAGGTCAAAAAAAGGTCATAACCTCAATGAGATTGTGCGCATGTGTATTCTTCCTAAACTGAAGGCGACAAGGGATTATGGTGTTAGAATTGTCAAGTTTTAAGCAAGTAAATTGGGGATTAGTCACCATTGGACATTCATTGACCTCAAAGTGGGATTCATTATGTTTGATTTGGTGGAAAAATACAGTTGGTGTAAATATTAAAGGGATCGATCAGCTTGTGAATTCTAGATAGGTAACAAGGCAATGGAATTAAAGATTGATGACGTGTTGACAATATCATGCATTTTGTATGTAAACTCTATCTAACAATTCGTGCACGAAACTGAAAAGTGAACTTTTTCGCATTCTACCGAAAGTATACAATCCTCTAGTCGAGCTGAGTCGAAAAATCATTGTTTCGTGCGCAACAATAGAAAAACCCAAATGTAAATAATTTTTTTAATATTTTACCAGCGTTTTCGTTCGTTAACAATGGCACGCACATTTTTGGACTACGAAACGATGATTTTTCGTCTCTGCTTAACTAGAGGATTAAAATAAGATATCACAATATATACTTTCAGTACAATGCGTAGACCATTAACCAATGGGAGTTTCGTGCACGAATTGTTAAATAGAGTTTAGTGAAAGTTGAAGATGATCTGCAATTTTCTATATAATTTATTCTCTTATGGTTTGTTTTGATTTTGGATGTCAAGAATGGCATTTTTCATGATTTTGTGATGTCAAGAATAATGGCATTTTTCATGATTTTGTGATGTCAAGAATGGCATTTTTCATGATTTTGTGATGTCAAGAATGGCATTTTTCATGATTTTTGATGTCAAGAATAGCATTTTTCACGATTTTTGATGTCAAGAATGGCATTTTTCATGATTTTTAATGTCAAGAATGGCATTTTCATGATTTTAATGTCAAGAATGGCATTTTCATGATTTTAATGTCAAGAATGGCATTTTTCATGATTTTTAATGTCAAGAATGGCATTTTTCATGATTTTTAATGTCAAGAATGGCATTTTTCATGATTTTTAATGTCAAGAATGGCATTTTTCATGATTTTTAACGACAAGAATGGCCTTTTTCATGATTTCTGACGTTTTTTTATTTAAATTTATTTAAATAACGGAAATTTAAGATTAACGATAAACAACATTGCACTTGTGAAATTATAACTAATGATTAATATAAAAAAGCTTTCTCGGGAAATTACTGTGAAATTACTCAATGAAAAAATTTTCCCCTGACATCTGATGGCAAAAATATAAATCTTTTTATTATTCCTTGAACAAACCCTTATTTTTTTGTATAATTTTTTATTTTTTTGCAGTGATTCAATTATTTCCGAAGCATAAAACCATTTAATTTGACACAAAACACATTAAAAACAAGAATCCCATTACAGCACAATACAGTTCAAATTGGTTAAAACATGACGTACGTGATTTGGAGTATGTTCCAGGATCTTCAAAAACATCAAAAACGGCGGCTTTCGGCGCGCTGCGATTTTTCTCATCGGCCGCTAGGAAATTGGCGCCAATTGTCACACTAAAGCGGGATTTTGTGTTCATCCGACGTAATATGGCTCAGAAAACAATAACGTACGTATATTTTCGCTAATCCGAGTATTCGATCGCTAGAAACAGGTGAAACATGCTTTGCATTCTTTTTGCAGGTCGTTTTTCAAAGCGCCGCAGAAACTCGCGAACGTCAACAAGAAGGAAATCAAACCTTTGGAAGAAGACAGTTCCGACGAGGACAATCAAATATTGGTGAAAAGGAAAACAGTGCGAAGGATTTCCGACAGCGACGACGAAAAATTGAGCGGGAAAAACGATAAATCAAAAACTAAGGTGATAAAGTCGTTTATATGTACGAATCGAATAAAAATCGATTATTTTATAGGTGGAAGAGAAGAAGTCGAGTACTGGGAAGGTAAAACCCGCTCCAAAAACTAGGAAACGGAAAGCGAGTGCAGAAAAACAAGCGAAAAATGTGAAAAAACGAAGTAAAACTCCGATTAAAACTGTAGAAAATAACCAAAATGAGGATAAAGAAGATTCTGAAGATGGAAAAGAGATGGAACGAAGTGAAGATGATGAAAAAATGTAAATTTAAATGATAAAAATTTAATTTTTTTTCCACAAAATTAACCAAATCTTCGTTTTACAGTGAAAAAATATCATCCGTTAATGACAAACCTGTTCTAAAACCGAGAAAAACCAAAGAAATCGTCAAAAACACAACTAAAATCCTGGTAAACGCTAAAAATAATGACATAACCGAATCTGAGGACGAAAACGAGACCAAACAAGCCGAAAATGATGAAATAAAGTGTTTAAAACGATAAAAATTCGATTTACCAACGAAATTCATCATTTTTTTCTAATTTTTCAGTCAAAAAATCACTCCCGATAACTACAATCCAAATAAAATTCAATACGATCCCGTAAAACACGCATGTTGGATCAAAGGAGCAAAGTAAAAAAAAAAAAAAAAAAAAATCAATTTTGACTTAAAAAAATAATATTTATTCAATTTTTTAGGGTTCCTTACGCGGCACTTGCAAAAACGCTCTCAGTAATCGAAGACACGAAATCTCGGTTGAAAATGATCGAAATTTTATCGAATTATTTTCGCTCGGTTATCATGTTAACACCCGATGATCTCCTAGCGAGCATTTATCTCAGTTTAAATCAACTCGCACCGGCCTACGAAGGCTTGGAACTGGGTGTGGGTGACATGGTCGTGATAAAAGCAGTGGCGAACACAACAGGACGAAGTGTTTCTCAATTGAAGGCCGAGATTGCGTCGAAAGGTGATTTAGGATTCGTAGCTGAGGTTTTTATTCGGTTTTTTTGATGGAATTAATTTTTTTTCAATTAATTTGAATTTTTAAAATTTGAATTTTTTAGTCGAGTCGTTCGAACCAGCGAACAATGTTCGAACCCGCTCGTCTTACAGTTGACGGTGTATTCAAAAGGCTGAAAGAAATCGCGCAAATGGTCGGAAATACGGTAATCTCTTCGAATCTCTTCGTCAAACGTCAAAAATAACAAACAATTAAGTTTTTTTTTTTTACAGTCTATGAACAAAAAAACGGATAAAATTCAAAATCTTCTCGTCGCTTGCCGCGGTTGCGAATCCCGTTACATAGTTCGTTCCCTGGGTGGAAAATTGCGTATCGGATTAGCGGAACAATCTCTTTTGGTCGCTTTATCTCATGCAGTCTTTTATACGACGCCCGAAAACAGTAAAAACAATTTTAAACAAAATTAATTTAATAAATCGAAATTAATTTAATAAATCGAAATTAATTTAATAAATCGAAATTAATTTAATAAATCGAAATTAATTTAATAAATCGAAATTAATTTAATAAATCGAAATTAATTTAATAAATCGAAATTAATTTAATAAATCGAAATTAATTTAATAAATCGAAATTAATTTAAAACGTTTTTTTTTTTTAGGTGAAATTAAACGAAATAAAGACGAAATAAAGAAGAAAATGGACGAATACACACTTATTTTAAAAACAACTTATTGGTAAATTGATAAATATTCGATTTTTCGTCGATTTTGTACATTTTTCATCGATTTTTCGTCGATTTTGTACATTTTTCATCGATTTTTCGTCGATTTTGTACATTTTTCGTCGATTTTATACGTTTTTCATACATTTTTCATCGATTTTATACGTTTTTCATCGATTTTATACATTTTTCATCGATTTTATACGTTTTTCATCGATTTTATACATTTTTCATCAATTTTATACATTTTTTCATCGATTTTATATTTTTTTCATCGATTTTATACATTTTTCATACATTTTTCATCGATTTTATACGTTTTTCATCGATTTTATACATTTTTCATCGATTTTATACATTTTTCATCGATTTTATACATTTTTCATTGATTTTATACATTTTTCATCGATTTTATACATTTTTTTTGCAGTGAATGTCCAAATTACGACAAAATTACGAAGGTTTTGCTGGAAAACGGCATTTATGAGCTGCCTAATCAATGTAAACTCACTCCTGGTACGGTTTAATATGTTATTTTTGTTTTTATAATCGTTTTTAATTGCGTTTTTTGGTATAATTTTAAGGAATTCCACTGAAACCGATGTTGGCGCAACCGACCAATGGCGTGGCGGATGTGTTGAGTCGGTTTGAAGAAGCGAAATTTACTTGCGAGTATAAATACGACGGCGAACGGGCGCAGATTCACGTGGCGGAAGATGGTCAAATTTACATTTATAGCAGGAATCAGGAGAATAATACGTCCAAGTATCCGGATATTGTGGGCAGGATTCCGCATATGTTGAAGGAAGGTACGAAAAGTTGTATTATCGATACGGAAGCTGTTGCGTGGGATCCAGAGAAGAAGCAGATTCGGCCGTTTCAGATACTCAGCACACGAAAGAGAAAAGTAATTATAATTTCACTATTATTTCGTTTTTTCGTTTGGTTATTTGAAATATTTGGTTTTCTGTTGAGATTTTTGTCCGCTAGGTTTAATTTTAACTCGGTTTGGGTTAGTTTTTGGTTTTAGGATCGTTTAAACTCAATTTTGTTTAATTATTCAGCGTTTTGATTATTTATTGTTTATTTTTGAATTATTTATTGTTTATTTTTGAATTATTTATTGTTTATTTTTGAATTATTTATTGTTTATTTTTGAATTATTTATTGTTTATTTTTGAATTATTTATTGTTTATTTTTGAATTATTTATTGTTTATTTTTGAATTATTTATTGTTTATTTTTGAATTATTTATTGTTTATTTTTGAATTATTTATTGTTTATTTTTTGAATTATTTATTGTTTATTTTTGAATTATTTATTGTTTATTTTTGAATTTTTGAATTAATTATTGTTTATTTTTGAGTGTTTTTGATTATTTATTGTTTATTTTTGAGTGTTTTTAATCTATTTTATTTATTTTTTTAGTGTTTTTGACATTTTGTTCATTTTTTTAGTGTGTTTGTTCATTTTGTTAGTGTTTTTGATTACTTTATGTCATTTTTTAGTGTTTTTGATTACTTTACGTCATTTTTTAGTGTTTTTGATCACTTTACGTCATTTTTTAGTGTTTTTGATCACTTTACGTCATTTTTTAGTGTTTTTGATCTATTTATTTTTTTTTGAGTGTTTTTGATCTATTTATTTCTTTTTTTGAGTGTTTTTGATCTATTTATTTCTTTTTTGAGTGTTTTTGATCTATTTATTTCTTTTTTGAGTGTTTTTGATCTTTATTGTTCATTTTTTTGACTGTTTTTTGGTCATTTAATGTTTTTGATGTTATTATTTATTTTATTAGCTCATTTCCATTACTTATTCCAATTTTTTCTTTATTAGGATGCAAATGAAAGCGAGATCAAAGTGCAAGTTTGCATCTTCGCCTTCGATTTACTCTACTTAAACGGCGAATCTCTAGTGAAAAAACCGTTTCGCGAACGCAGGGAACTCCTAAACCAACATCTCAACCAAGAAATAGGCAAATTCGACTTCGCTAAATCCGTCGACTCAAATAACACCGACGAAATCGCCGAATTCCTCGAAGAAGCCATCAGAGGAAACTGCGAAGGATTAATGATCAAAACCCTCGAAACAGATGCCTCGTACGAAATCGCAAAACGCTCTCGCAATTGGCTCAAAGTAAATTCAACAAAAAATTTAAATACAAAAAAAAAAAAAATAATAATAATAATAATAATAATAATAATTAATTTGTTTTATTCATGAATTTTTAGTTAAAAAAAGATTATTTAGATGGAATAGGCGATACCCTCGACCTCGTCGTCATCGGCGGTTGGTACGGAAAAGGAAAACGAACCGGAACATATGGCGGATTCTTATTAGCGTGCTACGACGACGAGAACGGAGAATACCAAACGATATGCAAAGTAAATAAAATTCACGAATTAGCATAAATCAACATAAATTAATCAAATTCCGATTTCTTTTTTAAATTTTAGATTGGGACTGGATTCAAGGACCCGGATTTGAAGATGCATAATGATTTCTTCTCGAAACACGTCATAGAAAGCGCGAAAAATTATTATTGTTACGACGATACGTTGGTACCGGATGTTTGGTTCGACAGTGTTCAAGTGTGGGAGGTGAAATGCGCCGATTTGTCCATTTCGCCCGTTCATAAAGCCGCTATGGGATTGGTAGATTATAGAAAATTGATGAAAAAATGTATTTTTTTATTTGTTAATAATTTTTATTACATATATAATTGTAGGTGGATGAAAACAAGGGCGTTTCGCTTCGTTTTCCTCGTTTTCTTAAAATCCGCGAAGATAAAAATCCCGAAGATGCAACTACAGCTTCGCAAGTTGCAGATTTCTACAAGAATCAAGAACAAATTAAAAATCAGGAAAAAGTTGAGAAAGATGATAATGAGCATGACTAATGTGTAATTAGTGTTTTTTTTTTAAATTTATATATATATATATATATAAATAATAATAAAAAGTAATTTTTCTATATTTTTGCAAATTTATAAAGGAATGTTTCATTTATGCGACACTAGATGACGCGGTAAAACAAAATGGTGCCAGATGTTTTGAGAGAGAGAAAAAATCATAGAAAAACACCGGGTAAGCGAAATTTATAAGAATTTTATCAATTTTCTTTCATTTTTTCAACAAAAAAAAATGAAAGAAGAAATTCTATAACATGATGTCACGTCATTCATTGATTTAAGATTAACGAAGATTATTATTTAGGTAATTTTAATTCGAAATAATTAACTAATCGGATTAAAAAAATCAAGAATAGAATTATCAATTTCTATATTAGATAATTTTATTTATCTTTACCGACATCTATCGGCAAATTTGAGCGATTCGCACTCGAATAAAACATGGAGTACCTTCCTCTCTCTAGTATTTGTTATGGAAACTACCAGATGTCCTTCATTATTGAATAAATGTCAAGGACAAGTCAACTAAATCTTCCCAATTTATCCAAATTCGATCTCAATTGATTAAAAAATCTTTTTCAAAACATGAAATCCTATCTTTAGATTATTTTTATTTTTAAAACAAACTCTAAAAATCGTGTTTGAGGCCTTGTTTCTATGGTAACAATAACCGTAGCTACGGGATCTAGTTGGCACTTGAACTTCACTTCTTTTTCAACAACTGTAAACAATAAATTTAATCGTAATTACACACGAAAACTCAAAATAATTTTTTTTATTAACAAAAAAAAATAATAAAAAAAAATTC
The DNA here is from genome assembly GCA_000239455.1 of Strigamia maritima. Lineage (NCBI taxonomy): Eukaryota > Metazoa > Arthropoda > Chilopoda > Geophilomorpha > Linotaeniidae > Strigamia > Strigamia maritima. The sequence goes on from JH431176.1 coordinate 168,586, forward strand.
AGAAATTTTAAGTTAATATATAATCACGTGACTCCATTCATCAAAAAAAAATATCAAACTTCCGCTTATTTCCAATGGAAAAATAAAAATCAAACTTTTGATGTACAAACGCGTTGAAATGGTAAATAGAGTGCTAGAATTGTTCAACTTTAATACGATATCGATTTTTCTTCTCGTTCCTCTTTTTGGAATCGTAAGACGTTTTCTTCTTCGCATTTTTCTTTCAACTTTTTTAATTCGCATTAATGTCACATTTTTTAGCCATTTTTACATGTTTTTTCGAATTATAATCCATTTGGACTGAATAATTTATTTAACTTTTATTTCATTCACTTTATATTTACATATTTGTATTAATTAGTCTATTTTTTCCATGTTAAATAGTAAAAATAGACGAGTAAGCAGATTCAATGACGGATGAACAAGCGGCCATTGCTTGCTTGCGGTTTTCATCCAGTGATTTGATTGGTCCATTTTAGCCTATTTATCTCATTGAGTAGTTAAGGCACGTTAGGATTAGTTTTAATTGATATATTAAATGACATTTATATCTGATTAGCATCGATAAATGTCATTAATTTGCATTTATTTACATTTATTTACATTAATTTACATTAAAAATGTCATTTTAGCGATGAAAATGGTATCATGTTGTTGTTTGATGAGTTTCTAGTTGAGTTATGTATTATGAATTACGTTTGGTGATGGTAATTTCCCGTTCACAAATGAACTGGAAAGAGATTTTTATTTGATAAAAAGTGGATGATTAGACAAAATTGATGTTTTGATTTCCTTTTTGTTTCCATAAATATATGTAAGGGGTGTGATTTTATGCTTAGACCACATGTTGCTCTCTATGGTTTGTTTCCATGGTAACACGTTGATATTTGAACGTCATTACCGCCCACTTTTGTGATTGTTTTTGACTGAAATTGAAGGAGAAATGAAAAAGACGGTTTTATGACTTTGTTAACATCATTTTATTCCGCTTTATTGTTATTCTTTATTTATATATATATTATTTATATATATATATATATATATATATGTATGACGGTAAAAAAAAGTGCTTACATTTTTGAAAAATCGATTCGAAAAGAAAAAGGAATTTTATTGGATGTTATCGATTTCGGTTAATCGATTTTTGTTAGAAAAAATGCAAATTATCGAATCAAAGTTGGTTAATTTAGGAATCACAGTTTTTAAAAAAAAAAAATTATGTTTTTGATTTTGATGTCTGAAAATCGATTTAATCGAATTAGTTATCGATTTTAATCGATAATTCATGTGAAATGAAAAACTAAGGATTTTTTTTGTTGTTTTTGTGATTTATATATATAACCCTTTAAAAAAATTGAATAATTTATCGATTTTATTTTTATCTTAAAAATCGACTAAAACCCAATCAAATTATCCAATCTCGAACGTCCAAAAAAAATTTCCACTCAACGACGTCACGGGATAACGCACAACTCAAAACCACATGCGTAAAACACACGCAGGAAAAGTCGTAACAATCCACAAGGCGGAGCTTTGACGTCATCAAATGATAAACATCATTCACATCTTCATCATTTCTACACAAATAAAACAACAACAAAACATTAAAAAACATTAAAAAACAACAAAAAACATCAAAAAATAACAAAAAAAACAACAACATAACATTAAAAAACATTAAAAATCAACAAAAAACATCAAAAAATATCAAAAAAACAACAACAAAACATTAAAAACATTTAAAAAACATCAAAAATCAACAAAAAACATCAAAAATCAACAAAAAACATCAAAAATCAACAAAAAACAACAAAAAACAACAGAAAAACAACAAGAAATTGCAAAAACCAACATAAAACAACAAAAAACTAGAAAAAATAACAAAAACCTCCAAAAAAAAAAAATAAAAAAATAACAAAAACCAACACAAAAACAACAAAAAACAACATAAACCAATATAAAACAACAAAATTCATCCATTTCCCATCCAAAAAAAAACCCAAAATCCTCATCCATCTTTAGTTTTTGTTTACTTTTGAAAATTTGAATTGAATCGAGAAGGAAGAGGGCGCGAGTTGATTTATGTGCGTGCTAAATATCGAGCGGGTTGCGCCGCCGCCTTTCTCCGACCTTGACCTAGAAGCGGATCTTTGTAGGGCGCGTGCAGTTATCGATCGGCACAGCCAAACGGCTTCCACGTGGATACAACTCCACTGCGCCAAGTGGATAAATAGACCGCATGCGCATGCGTAAAGGATATTTTTTTTTTCTTCTTCTATATTTCTCTTTCTATTTTCTTTGTGAAGGATAAAAATAGAAATTGTTTTTAATTTCAGGATATATAAGGGAAAGGACAAAGGTGAAAATCGAACAAACTTTTTTACATCGCTTTCACAAGAGGAATATTCAAAGCGATGATCTAATCACACAGTACAATGATTTTCAGGTAAATGAGGGGGGTCCAGGAGGAAGTTTGTGAAGAAGGCTTTCTATTGGACCACGAAATTTGTCATTACAAGTGAAGAAATTCGGATTTTAGGAGAAAAAAAATTACTATTATACAGTCTACAGACACGTGGTTTCGATAATCGAAAATCTCGGGGTATTCGTGGAACATGAATTGTGTTAAATAAATCATCACATTAAAAAAGCACATCATTGGAAAAAGAAATAGATAACAAACTAAATTTAGGACACATCTCAACTAGAAGGAAAAATATGAGACGCATGGTTCATACTGGAATTATCTAGAATGATGTAAAAACGTTTTTGGTATTATTGTGTTTAGAGGAACGTTTTTGAGACGTTTCACCCAACAATGAGTAGAGTATATAAAGGATGAAATGTAGAATTATCGTCATAAATCACTGAAGAAGACTGGTGAACAGTCGAAAGGCCTATGGTAGATAGAATAATGAAAGATTAAACTAGAAGTATATCCATAATGTCATTACTCTAAAATTTTTAAATAAATCATCACAAAAACAGGAATTATCAAACTTGGATTTCTTGTGCTATTTCGTGTACGGAATGAGCTTGTGTGTACTAGGTTTTGGAGCGAACTTCTTGTTCGTTTACAAACCGTCTTTTCAAGAATCAGGTCCCGACTTGGTTCGTTTAAAGCGAGGTTTGGTAGAAAGCTGGATTCGCTGCACAAGGATCTGAGTGCTCTCACCATCTTTTTGTTGATGGAGTGATAATGAGAAGTTAGTGCTTTTATGGCATTGTGACAGTTTTTAGGTTAGGTAGACACAACTATTCAGAATCAAAATATGTCGCAATATATTTTGATTTTGAATAGTTGTGGGTACCTACTATACAAATCGATGGTTACAAGTCAGGGAGAATGATTTCTTCATTGATTTAATGACATTTTTTTATTGTTGTAAAAGAAAAACCAGTTGGAATGATTGGTCAACAATTGTAAATTGCAGAAATCTCAATGGGGAAAAAAACAAACGGGTTTTCGAAACATTTGTAGCAACTTGTATTTCTCCATTCAAAGTCTTCTGGGAAACATTTTAATAAATGAATATATTTTGAAATGTTCATATTTCCTCTTGTTTCAATCAGATATCAAATTTCAATTTAGTCTTAGTTTTAGTTTTAGGAGAAATGGTCTAGTTTAGGATTACAACTTGAAGTTTCTCTCGAACAGCACTTTGAGTACTAGCATCATCGGTGAGAGAAATAAACCCGAAACCCGAACATCCTTCAGTCATTTTTTTTGGCAACTATGCTTACCACTCAACCACTATCGATATTATAGCCACTATATCAAGAATAGCTATTTCCAGCGGCATTTACATTAATTGAATGGGTCAATTGTGTATATGCAGCCATTCTGAAAAACCAAACAACACTCGTAACTCGAAGCGTAACTATGCGGCTTTATGGTTAATTCACATTAAACGTAACGTAACTTAAGAAAATTTTACTTAACATAAAAGAAACTAACGTATGGTTTTGTTCACACTCTTTGTAGACAATAAATGTAAACCGACCAATCACGCAATTTCGCATTCATCTCGTTTTTCATGCGAGAAGCAGCTGTCTTCTCATTGGTTGCTCTAATTTCTTAAGTTATACTACTTCCTACTTCCTACGCCTGTGATTTTAAATTGCGCGGCCATCTTGCATTACGTTACGAAGTGGTGTTAACCTTCAAATGATTAGGTAAAAATAAAATTTAGGTTACACAACCAGCGAAGCTGGGTAAAAATTGACCCAGCATGGCCGTATGAAGGTTAATGTGAACTAACCATTACAGGCATCAGAGTCCTGGATGGGGCAAATGTCCAAAAAAAGGTAATTTCGAAAGGTCCCCTATAGAAACATACTAGGGAATCCACTTTCGATGCTGATTTTGGAGTTGGATTTGGGTATAACGTACCTTTTAGTCGTTGGACAAGTAGATTAAAGAAGCATTGCTCTTAACAAGCCTTGCAGGACCTAATAAAAAGAGACAGCAATTCCGTGCTCTGTATTAAGCTGGGTTCTCACTTGCGATTTTTCCGCTTTATCGCGCGAATTCCGCGCGGAAAACTTTCGTCAAAATTGCGCCATTTTTAAAATTGAAAATTTTTCTAGGTTTTTTTGTGTTTTTGCTGCATGTGGAAACCTAGAAAAATTTTCAATTTCAAAAATATCGCAATTTTGAGGCAAAATAAGTTTTAAAAAAAACCGCAAAACGCAATAAAATCGCGTGATTTTACCGCAAGTGAGAATCCAGCATATATGTGGGTTTTCTAACCCACATCAATATTGTGCTGATGAATGAACCAATGTTTGTGGATCAATTAGATGGAGCACTATGTTTGGACTCTGTATTAGTTTTAGTGAAACTGCAAAATAAAATGAGAAGAAGAACAGAAAGAGCTGTTGAACAAGAAAGCAGAAAAACTGTTTTTATTTGGCATAGAATGAGTTTTTGATACAAGACAACACAAAGATAAAAGTGAGTTGTTAGTACATGTTTTTAGAAGTGAAATCTGGTAGGTATATTATTAAATGGCAGTTGAATAAACATTGAAATTACTCAAAAAAGAGTTAAAGCATAGGTCTTCGAGGGTAAAATTTAGAAAGTTAATTTAGAAAAAAAACATTTCTGGTGGTTGGTTATAGGCCGTTAGGGTTATAGAGGTCATGATTAATATGAAAAATAGATTTTATATACAAATAGAATGAATGTATTTTTGAAAATTTTTTGAAAATTAGGCACTGGAATAGTAAATAATAACAAAAACAAAAAAAAAAAAAAAAAAAAAATTAAATAAATTGTACTTTTATTTAATAATTATCATTCTAGAAAAAAAAATTAATATAACTTCCATTTAGATACATAAAAACACATTTATAATATTTACATAACCAACCACCAGATGTCAGCTTGAACAAACAAATATGTCCACTAAACAAAGGGAAAAAAAGGAAGTAAACTAAAGGAATCATTAACTAAAATGGAAGATCTGTTGATAATTATCAAATCATTTTGATCAACATATATGGTAAACAATTGCCTATTATTTATTGGTTTTTATTTATTTATTGGTTTTTATATGCATAGCAGTGGACACATGAATCAAAATTAGAAATCTAAGATTAATAATCAACTGCTGTGTCATATACAAGTCTAGATATTTGAATTTATACTTTTTGAAGTGGGATTTTTGTTTTACGCCATTCAGAGAGAGACAAATTTGAATTAATTGATCTTATGTTAAGAAAAACTTTGGGCAGTTTAGCAGAAAATAAAAAATGAATGAATTAACATAAAAAACCACATTGCTAAGCAATATTTTTAGATATGTTCAACTCAAATTTGTTTTTTTTTTTTTTTTTTTTGTTTTTATAATTTACTTCTTTAATTAATTTTTTTGTTTTTTGGCTTTTATCAGATCCTAGGATTTATTAAATGACAATCAATTCGTATACTTATAATGTGAAAAATCTACAAAAGCAGGTAAATTGAAATTATTATTACATCTCTTTTTTAAATGCATAAAATTTGCATAGAAAAAGGGGTACAAAAGTATGAAAAATTGACTAGCAGAAAAATATCAAAGTATTATTATTATTATTATTATTATTATTAAACAATTAATAGATTATATTTATTATACCTATAGTTATCAGTAGATTATTTACTTGAAATCCTAAGATCTGATTTTTTTTTTTTTTTAATTTTTAATTTAATTATTACCTCATACTTTAGCCAAACATTTGAATAAAAAAAAATGAATTGAAGGAAGAAGGAAAAAAAAATAAATAAATAAAATTAACATATTTTTTTAAATGCTCAATATTTTAATAAAAACTTAGAAATGTAACAAATACTCAAAAAGAAAATATATTATAAACAAAAGTGCTACAATTAGGAACCATGAAATTGACTATAAAATTCTTTTAAAAAAAAAAAATTAATAATAATGAGAAAAATGAAAATATGTTATTTGGTACCGTAAAGCGAGACAACTTTGACTATAAAAAGATGAAATATATATTAACGTAAATTAATAGTAGCGTTGTATAGCGCACTGACTGATTTGTTAAATGAAGTACCACCAACCCGAGCAGAAATAATTCGCAGATCGGGTCCGTACGTAATAAATAGAAAATCTTTCCCTAATTTACCATAACGTAAAAATTGATTTCGATAAACTTTTAGTAGTGCCAATGTTACGGGCCCGAATTCATGATTGCTGAATACCCCCACTTTTGGACAAATTTCAATGAATTTTCTCATATAAAAATAAGGTTAAAACAAAAAGATGAAAATAAAATAAAATGGTCACCGCTTTACAGTAATAAATTTTGTTTAGGATACAATGAAATAAAAATTCCTCATCACTTATTGCACAATGTTTCAGTTTACAGTAGAAAAATTAAACTTTTTCTTGCCACTTAATTATTATATTATTATATTATTATTATTACATTATTATTATTTATTTATTTATTATTATTTATTATTATTATTATTATTATAATATTAAAATGTGGTGAAAAAATTCACATAATTACAAATAGATCTGACTATACAATACTTCTATAATAAAAAAAAAATTGTCCAATTAATTTCATCAACTTATCATTAATTTTTAATAATAACTCTGTTTATTATAATTTTTTCTACATTTTTTTCTATTTTTTTTTTTTAAATTAATTTTTTTCTTCTTTCTTCTGGGATTTCTTAATATATATAAAAAAGTAAAATTACAAGATATTTGATTTAGCATCTCAAGTACAAAAGATAAAATACTTCTGATATACCCAAAAAAGTCAATAGAAAGTAGACTTGTTATTTGTTATAACACTTTTTGTTTTTATACACATCAGACTACAGAAAACTAACATCAACAACAGATAAAATTTCATAATTCTTTTTTTCTTCATGTAAGAAAATAGATCAACCGGTTAACATTTCTCCTTTGCTACTTTTAATGCCATCACACTCAAATCCATAGACATTGGGACTGGGGGTAAAAGGCAGGGAAAGGAGGATACAATGTTTCCAATTGCAATTCACCTGAGGTGTTTTGTCATTTCAGAAATTTTGCAGCTAATGGAAGAGCCAACTGACACAATCCTCACTTTTTATGCCCTAAAGCACACAATTCTAGCTGCCTACAGGTTACAAGATAACTGAATCACTCATTTCTTGCTGATTTCAGATCTGGCATTTATTGAAAGTGTCTTGGTCTTTCATAGCATTGAATGGTAAACACTTGAAGATTTTTAACAACCAGAATGCCAATAATCCTATACAGTATAACCTGTGTGGTCCGGACACAGTTGGGACGCAAAATTTTGTCCGGTCAGGACAGGTATTTTAGCATGGCTGGAGATTGGCTGGGTTTGGCCATTGTGTCCGGACTGTACAGGTGTCCGGTCGGCACTAGGTCCGGACCGCACAGGTTATACCGTATAATAATTTGCTAGCCTGCCTGTGAAGCTTTGGGTATTGAATTTTATCGACGGCGGATGGCAAAACCGTTTTAGGGGATTGGCGTCACAGGATTGGCAGGATTTGACGGGTTTTTCTGGCTTGTAATAATAATAATAATAATAATAATAATAATAATAATAATAATAATAATAATAATAATAATAATAATAATAATATAAAAGCAATCACCAAAAATTGGTTCCTTATCAAATGGAACGCTTCTGAATTTCTTCAGTATCTATTGGAACACAATGTCCAATTCAAGCACTGACGGTAAAACTATACAAGAATCTGTTCTCAGACTTTTAGGAGGCAGTCAAGTAACTATAATGTTTGACATGTCTCAATATGTAATGACACAAGTATTTGGGCTTTACAACATGTAAAACTTGTTGGGATTGGGATGACAGTTCTACTGCAAGAATAGTGGTCATTTCCACTAGCTGCTTTATTGATAAGATAACTGTTTTCCAGTATGACAACAGCCCCAAATAGTACCTATCATTTTATCACATAGCATCTATCCTGCAGCCTGGCTCAGATATCTATTATATATACAGCTGACATTGCCAAGCAGTAAGAAACCTTTGTACAATTTTATTTCTTTTCTTCATGACCTTGAAGAGAATTGGTCATTGTGCATTGGCAATTGATCCATCAGCAATAAACTCTAATTGCAAAACCAATCAGGTAAATTGTCAAATTCTAAACAACAAAAAGTGATGAAATTGGCAAAAATAATATTTGACTAGTTGGCCATGAGAAGATGTTGATACTGGGGAGAGTATGGGAGAGAATTTAGACCAATTCCTTCTAAGAAAGTTTTGGACGAGTCAGACAAATAAGGACCTTCTGGGAAGGGTAGTTTCCCAGGTTCTGCCAAGAATGTTGCAGGTGTGAATGGAGGTGGGGCCATAATAAGGAAAGGATCCAAAGGACCTTGGGATGAAGGCTTTGGGGACAAGGATCTGGGTCTCTGGTGTTGAGACGTTGGACTGGGACAACGAAACAAAGGGGACACGCACGTTTGCATCTGGTTCGGAGGTCCATGCAATTGCTGTTGGTGCTGCTGTTGTAAAGCCCGTTGCTTGATGTAATTGGAAAATTCGGTGGGTGAGAGGCGATGCGACTTCTTACCGCAACTCTTCAGCTTGGTCGATCCAAACTTCGTTTGGGCGAATGTTGCCGTTGTGAAAGTGACCGGAGCCGAGGCCTTCGGCAAGAAAGCCGGTACAGGACCTTGCGGTTTGAACCCTGGTGGAGGAGGCGATGAAGGTTCTCCTGAAGATGAAGACCCAGATCCAGTACTACTTGGACCGCTTGAGCTGATGCCCATTCGACTAAGAGACGCGGCAACGGCTTCGATAGGCTTAAAACATTGCGCTTCGGGATTGAAGGTGCGAGTTACTTCCCTGTCTGCGGTGCCTTCTTCACTTGCAGGATTCTCTGCAATTTCATTGTAGAGGATTTTCACAGTTCCTTTCTCTCCGATTCTGTAGCTGACTTCTCCGGGGTCGATCCACACACTAAGCTCTTCGGGTAAATTCTCTTTGATGTCACTTACTTCAACGCCACTGTCTTTGGCTGCTTGTTCAATTACTGGGTCGATGGGTTCACCGACTCGAAGGCAACGAAACGCTGAACCTTTGAACGGTTTCTCTGGGTACCAATGTCCTTCGAACTTGTACTTCAACGCTCTTTCGAGCTCTTCGCCAAAAAGATTTACCCTTCTCCTGGGCAGTTTATTATACAAGTAAGAGATGACAAAGTTGAGGGCCACTTGTACTTCAATGTGCATCCTGATTAATTTGAATTGCTGTTTGCTGTTTGCTGTTTTCTGATTTTTTTTTCAATTCTTTTCAATTCTTTTCAATTGATTTTGATCCACAGTGTGTATTGTAGTAATGGCCGTCTTCACCAAAGTGGAAGCAGATCAGATAGTAAGTTAGGGCTAGAAAAAGAAAAAGAATCATTAGAATTTACAAACTTTTTATGTAGAAGCAATTGGCATCCAGCCAAAGTATCTATAATATACAAGGAAGTACAAATAAATGATGCACATTCCACATCTGTGCAAGACTCTATCTTTCATTACACTATTAATGAGTTCAAAAATCAATAGTTGATGTCACCACCCTGGATAACAAAGAGCAACAGTTACATCATATCCAACACATGCAACCCAAAGGGAGAACCTATGTAGACTTCCTCTTGCCTGATTATTGTTTGCTACTTCTTGACATTAGAGATGCTGAAAGATGGCACAAAATAATAGGTGCATTACCTACTTCTGCCAGAAGCTAGGTGGGGCAGATTGTTGGGAGATTTTGAAAAACTTTGTGATGCTAGGTTCCCACTTGGCAGAAACTCAGACAGAAAATTTTCTGCTGCAGAAAATTTTGAGAGAAAAGTATGTTTTTCTGTCGTCGGTTCCCACCTGTGGACTGAAAAGTGGGCAAAAAGTGCAGAAAAGTAGGATTTAAAAATGGATGCCAGCTACGGACGGCTATTTGTAAACCCTGCTGCTTTCTACACTCAAAATTTTCTGCAGCGGAAAATTTTCTGTTGGAATTTCTGCCAAGTGGGAACCAAGCATGAAGGTAGACTATTGTAAAGAGCGTGTTTGCTGTAAGCCTGTAACGCAATCAAAATGTTTGCGTCCAACCAATCACAAGCTACTTCTTTCTATTCTTGCGTTGCATTACGTCCAGTGTGAACTGCGGCGTGAACTTAGCTTTACAGGATTCTACTGTTATGCATTAATTCTATGTTTATTATTTAGTCTTATCTAATCACATGTGTGATGTCAAACAGACTGCTAATGACACATTACATCATTAGTTGATTAGATATAGTTATAGCTCTCCAGCTTAGAGAAGTTGCAAAACCTAAGCATTATGAGATTATCACAATATATTTCTTATAGGTACAATCAATTGTTGCCAATTGTCAGAAAACAATTTTTTTCTGTGGCAATGAGATATATAAAATCCAACCATTTTTAACCTTGAATTCAATTCATGTGTATCTTTTAACCAATTTTTCACACAATCTGTCTGAAAAAAAAGTAACAGCTGCATTCAGCCAGTCATGTGTTTTTTGCAACACTTTTCCAATTAGTTTTCAAAAAAAACAATTAAATATACCTAAACTAGTTAATGGAGTAAGGATGTTGTAACCTTGAGGATAACAATATACAAATATGGCTACAAGATGATACTCAGTTTAGTTGTTGGCTTTGCTCCTAGATGGAGATGACATTGTGTATACAGTGGCAAATGGGCTATAATTAGAAAGAATTATTTGAAATTGAAATTCCAGTGATGATGCAATGGAATATTCCTATATAACCTCATTTTGATAACCTAAAATTACTGTCCCCAAATTAGTCCTCAATAAATAAAACAGGAAAATTAAAAACAGCAATTACAAGAGATTTGCAATTTCCATTTCCCCTTGGTCTTACTCAAGATAGAATGCTTATAAATCTTAATCCTGCTCGGAAGCCCACGTTTAACGAAAAGACTACGCTTTAGCGGATTTACTCTTTATATATAACACACTGAATTAGAATTAGAACATGTATTTTTAAGTCTACTTAGTCATCACCAGGAGTCAGGAGCAGTCAATATTTGGCTTACTTTTGACTGGTGGGGGTCTGAAGTCCCAAACAAGGTTGACACAGGCTAAAGATATCATTGCATACCTTTCCCTCTATAATACATAAGACCTTGGCTGTGATGCAGCTTAGCTTTCATTTGGAATTGGAATGCAGCTATTCTTGTATGTCTCTTAATAAATATTAACAAACTAAAGTCATCTGGCAAAAGATAAGTTTGATTATCTCCACATGATTTGTTGAAGAGGACAAAGGAAACAATGAAATATTCAAGTCCAGTTTTGTGTCATTCTTTTATTATATAATAATTTTTTTTTTAAAACTTATTTATCTTTTAGATTTTGACTTAATGATTAATTAATAACAAAGGCCAAAATTGATAAGGATAATAATAAATGTTGAAGTAATTGTTCTTGTCATTGTTTAGGGGTACTCATACTCTGGCAATCAGCTTTAACAGTTGCAAAAGCATAGTCATTGCTTTTTCTTTAATATCCCTCAATAAATGATAAAGGTAGTGATAGGGCTTTTATTCTGCCTCATGATGTACATCATGTTGTCAGTGCAGTCAATGGGTGGTAAGTAATAGGTAGTTGCAAGGAATAAGTGGTTTGACATGTAATTCTACCCTAATGTGTGGTTTTAGTATATAATAGACATTTTAAATTATGAATTTTATTTAAAATTTCATTTATGCATATTAAATATACAGTTTTAACTATTTATCTAATGCTTCATTTCACCATTACAATAAAAAGCTTTAGTTCAAGGACTTTTTATTCAATCATGGCCTGTAGATTCTTTAAAATTCATAACTATCATGTGTGAATAGACTGCACTAAATAAGGATGTTCTATATGTTCATATAGAATCAAGTTGCTTTAAAAGTTGTTTTCTAGACAATGCAAATTCAATTGTAGTGAAAACAAAGGCTAGTTTGCAAGGATGACACTATATCCACTATATCCATGTCTGATTTAGGGTACTGTTACCATAGCAACATTTTCCAGCCCTCTAAGTAAGCTTCCTGTGTTTATAGCTTTTGGTGCAAATGCAAAGTCCGGTCTTTCAAAAAAAGTACCATCTCAGACTGACATACAGCGTAAAATTAAAAAGCGAAGTGCCTTTTATCCTAGCAAGAGGTCATTTTTATACAATTTTATGTCCCCTTAGTGTATTTTTTAAGTACACATCCTTTGCTAAGCTGCATAGAAAACTTCTTCAGGTCTATGAGATTCCCAATATAGAATATCTCTTTGAGGAAAATCAAGGTGGCTTTAATTCAACATCGTCTGGACCTAGCCTTACAATACATTATTTTCTACAAACATCGTTCAAAGGCTAAGTACTATAATAAATATACTAAAATTCGTTTCCAACAAATTGCGAGAAACTCCCATTGGCTAGAGCTTTTTTCCCAGCGATTGTTTAATGCACTTAAAAAAATAATTCAAAAAATGACCATAAAAGGGCATAAACGAACATAAACGAACAAAAAAAACCATAAACAACCATAAAAATGACCATATATGGTAGTTTTTGGTGGTTTTTTAATGGCTCCAGCCAATGCGAGTTTAGGACAAATTCACTTTGGCCCTTATCGAAGTCGGAGTCCGTAAACCCGTTCCCTCGGCAGGATACCATTGTAAGATCTTGAAGCAAATTATTTATTGACAATAATGTCTTCAGATATTCACTTACACTAGATGGTCCCAAAGAAACACCATAAATAGTTACTTACAACAACTGCCTGTCAACACCAGTATTACGCTTGTTGAATATATTAAAAAGCGGACAATTCTTCTGGAGCAGATTGAGGGCTTTCACTGGACAATACTGTAGATGTCATAATCTGCACAATAGCTTTACCTTTGTTAATTGTTATCTAACTTGACTTAGCTAATACATTTCCTACTTCCCTATTGACAAATGGCATTAAGTGAAACCAGTCCATACAATAGCTGAGTATTATGCAGTACAAGTTATATAACTTCTTTTTACCTTGTTATAAACAAGTTCCATTGATACAAGTACACTCACATTCACTAATCTGGTTTGTTCTTGCTTGACTAGACTTCAATTCCCAGAGTGTAAATAGATAGGGAGAAAGCAGTCTAACTTGATGGTTCACTTGTCAATTTGGTGCACTGAGTGGAAAAGCTTATTTAGTCCAGAACCCACCTTGACACAATTTTTTTCTTCTTTTTTTTAATATTATTTTACTTTTCACTTCCTATTCCCATTTCATTGTACCAGCTCCAGCTTCCACACTCAATGACCCTAATACTAATGGTTGTATGAATCCTATTTTGTTCCATCAATGAATCCATCATAAAAAAAAATTGGGATCAAATTCACATTTCTAGTTTTTGCCAAATGCAAATTGTGCATTGATTGACACTTGAATGAAATGTAATTTTTGCAAATTGTCAAATATGTTCTAAGTATTAATTTCATCATCTATTGACTGTTTTGTCATTCATTTCCCCTTTGCAATCTTTATTTACACCCTAGTGACAAAATTATGATCATTATTGAGGTCACACACATCTGATTGTAACACCTACTTCCTGATCATGCATTAATAAATATTGCATGCTTTTCCATATGTTCTATTTATTGAGTTTGTGCTTGATTTAATAGAGATATCGGATTTAACGCCTTAACGGCAAAACCCGTGCAGCGGCCTTTGTCCACAGGGTTTCCTGGGGATGTACCAATATGTTAGATTCTCAATAAGACCCTAAAGTGAACCAATATGTCTCCCAAGCAGCTGTATTAATTGCACATTGGTGTTCACACCACTCCGTATAACGTAATGCAAGATGGCTGCGCAAGGCATTGTGGGTTTAAAATCACAGACGTAAACTTAGGTTTCTACGTCAAAATTGATTTTGAAGTAGGAAGTAACGTAACTTAAGAAATTACGGCAACCAATGATAAAACAGCTGCTTCTCGCATGAAAAACAAGAAGTTGCGTGATTGGTCGGTTTACATTAGGGGTATTCAGAAACTTATCACACAAGTGCGCAAATGCGTAAGTGTGAAAATGTGATTTTACACATGCGGGCCGGAAGTCTTATAGGCCTCATGTTATGTTATCGTGCGTGTGAAATCAACACTTACGTTACTTTCTTTAAGTTACGTTAAATTTTCATACGTTACTTTACGTTACGTTAAATTTTCATACGTTACTTTACGTTACGTTAAATTTTCATACGTTACTTTACGTTACGTTAAATTTTCATACGTTACTTTACGTTACGTTATATTTTCATACGTTACTTTACGTTACGTTAAATTTTCATACGTTACTTTACGTTACGTTAAATTTTCATACGTTACTTTACGTTACGTTCAATGTGAACTAACCATAACTTAGAAGATTTTCATAAAGGTTTCACAAGCCATCTATTGATTATTTGTATTTGTGTACATGTCTGTATTGTGACATGACATATATATATATGGTGTGAGACTGTTAGTATTGATGCTGGTGACCTTAAGCTTTATAACCCATTTCATCCACAAAAAGCTCCTGTACAAACAACCGAGAACGGATTTTTCCAGTTTGAGCTGTGTGTGGATGGAACATGCTCAACCAAAAAATAGATTGAGGTTATACTAGCAATGTAGTGAAGCTGAACTTTACCGGTAAACAAAAAAAAAAAAAATTCCTTACTTAAAATTTATGTCTAACCAATTAAAAAAATCATTTGAATTGACCAATCGTGTGATAGAGGGGAAAAAACTATTTGTTTGATGTTTTTATT
>JH431176.1:184288-221687 GCA_000239455.1 Strigamia maritima
AAAAAAAAAAAAAAAATGAATAATTAAAAATTAAAATTAAAAAAATTAAATAAAAAAAAAAATTACAAATATTTCTGTTTTTTAAATTTTTTTTTTAAAGCGATTTGAGGGTCAAGGTTAAAATTGCCTGATCATGAAAAAAATATATGTATATAATGGCGTCAGCAGTTCGGGCACGTGTCCAAACGAGCAAAGAAATAATCGAATAAGATTCCAAGGGCACCGCCAGTCGCTGATGTGGCGCCACCATCATATTTTATTGTCCCCACGTGGAAGCTCAGACCTCCACGTGACCTTGTTGCGCAATAGGAAACTCAATTTAGCCTCGAAAATGGCTCTAAAAAAAAAGGTTGGAATTGTGATGTAACATTTTGAGCGAACTCGACCCTGATTGGAGGTTGCATTTATTGATTGGGAATTGCCAATTGGAAATCTGGCGATGTTTTGAAATGGATCCAGGTGCACCAATAGTGACAAACAACTTTTTCTTTTTCATCATCGGATCTGGATAATCACATAACACATGTAAATGTCCATATTGGACTGATTTTAGATCTATTTAGCTGTTTTTCCTCATTGTTTGTGCTGCTTTATTGCTATAATTCATCATAAAAATTGAAAAAAATCATGTTTTTCTCTTATATATGACATAAAGTGATGATTTTATCATTTAACAACAGTGGAGCGGGATTTCACTCCTTCCTTATGATTGTAGTTATCAACTACATCCTGTTAGGCTTAGCTTGAAGTGCAATCCTTCACTGTTTATGGGTTTACAACATCATCAACCAACTTTTTCCCCTCAAAAATGGCATAAAAATCTTGGAATTTCAAAATACAACAATTGTTTTAGGTGTTTTTAAGATATTATAACAACTAAATTCAAGCTAAAAAACAGCTAAAACACTTTTAAACCCGTTTTAACCACTTCCAAGAGACTTCCAAATACGTGCTTTATGCGAGTTTATATTTATTTCTTTTGACGATATTTAACTCAAAATACACGAATAATAGAGAGATTTATCGATGACAACGATCAAATTGCATTGAAACCTTTATTTGAATTCTTGTCTTGTTTTATAAAAGCACGATGTTCGACATTTTGATTTTTTACCACAAAAAAAAAAAGAAAAAAAAAAAAAATAGTGTAGCTCCCCTTCTTCAGACCCAACTATTGTTTCATTAAAACGAGCAATAACCAGTGACATCAATTTTCCATTATTTGCCTACTTCCTGGTTTTGCTTAATTTCCTTGTTTTTCTTTACCCGAAACCGAAACCAATGGAAACCAACAACGAAACTCAAGACCCCCAACTCCTTAAATCAAATCAGGTGATTCGAGGTTGAGGAATTCAATTCTAAATTTGTTTTTACAACTTGAGAACGATTACGTAACGGTACGGTATGTACACAAAGATGGCTTCAAATACAGGATGTGAAAGTGAAGCGAGACTTAAACTCTCACGATCTCGTGCATTAAAAAGCCATTCAGCTGTGCATCTCTTGACGTCATGGTTTGTTATGATGTGACGTCAACTGCACACGCAAACGCTCTTTTGACATCAATTGAAGCTTTCTGCAGCCCATTCTCTTTATTTATATTACAATCAAACTGATAATTGTTCCAACTTATAATCAAAAAGTAATTAAATATTTTTATATAACATGTTTGTTATTATAAAAAGAGAGAAAAAAAAAAAAAAAAAAAAAAAATTAACTAATTTTTAACTGGGAATTTAAACCTCACTTTTTTTTATAGCTCATATTACATAACATCGTGGTGTCAAAGATGGCACAATCATCATGAATAATCACTGCTTTTCAACGTTGAAATGTACATTTTTTTATCAATCTAATTGACACATAACATGCAATTAATAAGCAATTATGATTTTCATTGCAGAATTCAGCAAGAACATCGCAATTCATCGTCTTTTTGTTTTTTTCGACTACCGTAGTGTTGTAATATTTGCACTTTACATTGTGGAAGTGGATTAAGTAAGAATTTTTTCAATTACATAAAAAAAATTAGGTCTTTTCATAATAGAAAGCTATTTCGGTAATGCCAAACACTTAACCGACAACGAAAATGTCTTAAATCGCACATTTTAAGTCTTTTCGCTGAAGATATAGAGAGAATTAAGTTTATAGACGCAAGCGGCGACTTAGACCATACTTTTCGGCAAAGCCGTTAGCTTTTCGACAACCAAGAATTAAGTTTATAGACGCAAGCGGCAACTTAGACCGTACTTTTCGGCAAAGCCGTTAGCTTTTCGACAACCAAGAATTAAGTTTATAGACGCAAGCGGCAACTTAGACCGTACTTTTCGCCAAAGCCGAACGCTTTTCGACAACCAAGAATTAAGTTTATAGACGCAAGCGGCGACTTAGACCATACTTTTCGGTGAAGCCGAAAGCTTTTCGACAACCGAAACCACTCCGTTAAAAAAAAACCGTCCATTTCGCCACTTCCGCCACCCAAATCAACAAATTTGACCCCAAGAAACCGATAACTTCCCCCAAAATACTACAAAACATGATCAAAGAACACTTGCTCCAGTCCAGCCTCAAATCAGCTGATCAGCTTAAATATCGAACAAACCCAAGAGAACAGCTGTTATGATTACAGCTCATATTTGTGCACTTGAGTTGCAATAATAATGGATAAAAGCAAACTGTGACCATGTTTTGCAGCCTGACCTACAAATGGTTTTTGATAAATGTGATGATCACTTACCAAAGATGGAAAAAAAGGAAAAAAACTCAAGCTTATGGTTTTGCGGGACACGAAAAATAGCGATGCAAAAATAAGTAATGTCCTACGAAGCTGTGATTATATGATATTAATCGTCTTCTTTTGGTTTCTGTATAAAAATATAAAAGTACAAAATATACTGGCCAAAGGAAAAGTAGCTAAGTGCCCCTCCCTGCTTCCAGCTTTGTGGACAGACTCTCCCACATCGGGTTCCGCCTTTTAAGGCTGTTTCGTTGCCTCGTATCACTGCGCGCAATGTGATAGGGATTCACTCAGTGTCAATATAGTCAAGGCCGATCATGTTTTATACGTTGGAAATAGTCTAGACGCGTGGTGGGACACTCAATAGGATATTTTTTTAATAAATATTTCATTTTTTGGGGGTTTCTGTACTTTATTATCCTATGGATTCATTTTTCTTGTGTGGATGTATGCCAGCTGCTTATTTAGAGCTTAGTTTTACCACATGAGGTCACTGCTGTGCAGTGGTTTCATGTTTTTGCTCTCCAAATTAGGTTTTTTTTTTTTTTTAAAAAAAAAGGAATAAGTTGGGTAAAGAAATAAGTTAAAATTTCAATGTTCTAAGAACAAAATACGGTACATTTATGAGGTAAGCTTTGTTGTAAAATAATAAAATACTACATTTCTATATCTCGTCGGTAAAAATATACATTTCGTAACTTTTAGCAAATCCACTTCGAAGTGCTGTGTTTATGGAATTACAGAAATCACATGTGGTTAGTATTGATAAGATGTTCTATTCATTATTATATTGCATTAATCTATCATTATTTTCTGATTGACAGTATTATCTAGTTACAATTACATTTTTACAAGTGCCTTCTTAAAATCATATCATACTGTCATGGGGTCACATAGTGTCACACATTTTTGACAATATTTCACAGCTGTTTCATATCAAAACAAACATATCTCATTTCAACCTATACTTTGTGGAAATAAAAAGTGTTTACCACTTGTCAACAGGGTCATTTGATAAGCAGGAATTAAAAAAAAAAATGGTGAGTGATTAGTGATAAACAACTTATCTTTTTATTATTATATAATAATCCATTTGTTTTTTGTTTTTTTATTCTCGAAGACTAGTTCTTGATAGCCTTGTATTAGACCTCATTCGCAGTCCGCCTCTGGCATATGATCTGGTAGGGATTTCTTGAGTGCCAATATTGCCACCATGAGCTATTCTTATAATTTTCAATCCGCCATCGGTTGATCCAGCTACAATCATGTTGCCAATAGTGTGACAGGCAGTTACCGATGTATTAAACTGAACCAAACCAGTCACCTAGGGAATATAGAAGTTCAACTAGATTTAATAAAAACGTCTCCAGGCCCCGGGGTGCTGAAGAAGCCTTCATCCACCCCGGCAGGCCATTTTCAGAACATGCCCCAAGCATACTAGATATATCATCTAGATGCTCCAGCATTACCATTTCTCATTTCAAATACTATCATACAGGTGTCCACAGTTTGTGGACACCTGTATGATAGTGGGGCTGGGGCCAGGGTTAAGGACTCATGGAGATCAATTTTTTGATTCGGAGTAAGTGTAACTTAAAGGGTTTACGACATCACAGTTTTTATTGGTCCATTGGATCAAGCATTGTTTAAAACCCTTGAATAATTTTTCGGGGATTTTTTGAAAAATATTAAATTGTTAAAACCCAATGTTGAAGATGTGAAAACGAGCGGACGACAATATGAAAAAAATGAGGGATAAAAGCGAGACCAAACCGAGAATGTGCGCGATTGTTACCGTATTCCCTCGGAAAGAACGGCTTGCTGGATAATGTCAAGTCAGACCAGGGTGCCGGATACTTCAAATTTTCCGGCATTTTGTCCATTTCATTATTAATTGACCGTTGTCAACTTCTTAAAAATTGGTCAGACTTGGATTTACTGGCATGCTCTTGTTTCCGAGGGAATACGGTGCCAATTGTGACGTAAACCCTACACTCATAGAAAAAAAGTTGCCATTTTACTCCATCTCTGGAGTTAAGCATTGTCCTGTCGCCAACTCCATAATCAGGGTAATGGTATTCCAAAATGCCCTGTTTTAGCAGTGGCCAACAATGTCCCGCGCCAACAAATGAGGTTTACAAAATAAAGATGTTCTGATAACTTTTAAAGAGATATAGAAATGTAGTATTTTATTATTTTAAAACAAAGCTTCCCTCGTAAATGTATCATATTTTCATTATTTCCAGCCAACACTGACTCCTTGATTATTAAAAATGCTTTGTTTGGTGCCAAAACACCATATCAAATAACAAATAACAGCCGTCATTGTCACGTGACTTTGTGTCGCACATGTACTGCTTGCAGCTAAAAGCAGTTTGGCTTTTGTGTTAAAATTTTGCTCCAGGAATGAGTACTGCACAAGTCTGCACAAATGCGCAGAAAGTATTTGAAGCTGGAGCAGTACTCATTCCTGGTGTGTGATGTGGTGTTTTGGCACCAAACAAAGCAGTTTTTAATAATCAAGGAGTCAGTGTTTGCTGGAAATAATGAAAATATGATACATTTATGAGGGAAGCTTTGTTTTAACTTTCAGAAGCCTATCCTATGGGACAATTGACACAGGCAATAGTTCTGAATACAAATTTTTTTCAAAAATGTTTCAAAACATCTGAAATTTTCTTGAGCTGTTCAAAAAGTGGTTTTACATACACTCAATTTATTTGGTAATTTTCAGACTTATAAAAAAAGTTATTGTAAAGTTATTGTGTTATTAGACGGTTTGCGCTTTCACGAACGTAATTTTTTTAATTACGAATGTTAAATAAATACGAGATTTTAAAAATAAATCTCGTATTTAATTTAACATTCGTATTACGAATATACGAGATTTATTTTTCAATTCGTTCGTATATTAGTTGATAATACGAATGCTCTGCACATGCGCAGTGTGCACAAAACTTCGCACATGCGCATTGTTCTACAATTTGAAGCGAGCGCGGCATCCATCTTGATTTTTATCGGCTCGTTGTATTTTCGGTAGTGTTTAGTCATCCAGGTTAGTAATTTGTTTGCAAATAACTATTTTTTGTACAAACATGCCATTTAACACACATAATTTACACATTTTCAACTAGAATATTACAATTTTTGAGCAAGCCATGTTTCTTGTTCATTCGTTTATTTCGTTTCGTTCGTGTTTGATTGTTTGTGCAAGCGCAATCTGAAACAATTTTAATAATTACGAGACACGAGATAATTAATAAAAATGAATTTATTTTATATTTATTAATTATCTCGTGTCTCGTAATTAAATCTCATTCGTGAAAGCGCAAACCGTCTATTGAAAATTATTTAGGTATATAAAATGTAAAATGTTGATGAATCCTTTAAATATTTGTACGATTTGTTTGTTACGCGTACATTTTTGGTAACTGTATCAACTGACTGGATATTTTTTGGTCCACTGCCTCCGGCAAATAGATACGAACATTGTGGATGATGATGACAAAATTGGCAGAAATACAGGTGTTCTGGTTGCGAAGGTAATATGTTAATGGGCAAGTTGGATATTAAGGTTGCGCTGTGTAAATCCCACAGTTGTAAACTGCCTCTTGGTAACCATGAAGCAGTAGCAATATACTTATCCTAAAGGTTTTTACAAACATTAAAAATCTACTATTTGCAAGTTAACATACATTTAATTTCACATTACCCGAACATCAATCCCTTCTCCGTATATGTATGGTCCTATGAAGGTCTTGACCAATCCTTTTGCAAATCGTCTGTCCCATACCTAGTTCAAGTATCAGTAGCAAAACTAGCAAACAATAGCTACATTTAATCCTGTCATAATCCTGTTCAACCCAAACTGAACTAATCATAAGCTTAGTACTTACGTTCAGTTGCTTACAGGATCAGTTTGATCAGCAAACATGCCCTGATGAGCTGAATGCTCTGTGATATGGTCTTCCTTAAACCACCGAAATTTCGAGAAATTTTTCTCTTCATCTGCATCCGCCCCTGATTAATCATGTTTTAAACCGGGCTCGCGACAAAACGTGGACCGATGGCGTGCTCCATTTTCCAATCCCTAATGCCTGCGACGGGCTGACCTCACCTTACTAGGTAAAATGGACTGGAAATTGAAATTGGAGCACTCCATGGAGTGGAGCTCGCTTCATGTTTTGCCACGAGCTTTCAAAGCGGATCATATAAGTAACTGCTTAAGTACTATAAGTTGGAAAAGATACTTCTAAAGACAGGATTGAATGCAGATAATGTGATACCCATTGTCAGACCTTAACCATCTTATCCCAACCACCTGTGATTAACATATCTGGATGTTGTGGATGAAATTTGACAGATTGGATTCTCAATGTATGCCCAGCGTTTCCGCCAGATATACTGTCCTTATTCATATCATCGCTATCATAAACACTGACAACCTGGTATTTAAAACACATATTAGCATAAATTAGAAGCTGGATATAGCTAAACTCTATTGCCAACACATTGCGACAAACTTTCATTGGCTAGAGTCTTTTCCCAGCAATTGTTTAATGCACTTAATAAAATAGTCAAAAACAACCATGAAAGGCCATAAATGACCATAACGAGCATAAGCAAACATAAACGAGCATAAGCAAACATAAACGAGCATAAGCAAACATAAACGAGCATAAGCAAACATAAACGAGCATAAGCAAACATAAACGAGCATAAGCAAACATAAACGAGCATAAGCAAACATAAAACATAAACGAGCATAAGCTACCATAAACAAGCATAAGCTAACATAAACGAGTCATAAGCAAACATAAATGAGCATAAGTAAACATAAACGAGCATAAATGAACATAAACTAATGTAAGCGAACATAAACGAACATAAACGAGCATAAGCGAACATAAACGAGCATAAGTAAACATAAACGAGCATAAATGAACATAAACTAATGTAAGCGAACATAAACGAACATGAACGAGCATAAGCGAACATAAACGAGCATAAGCTACCATAAACGAGTCATAAGCTACCATAAACGAGCATAAGCTACCATAAACGAGCATAAGCTACCATAAACGAGCATAAGCTATCATAAACGAGCATAAGCTACCGTAAACGAGTAATAAGCAAACAACAAGCATAAGCAAACATAAACGAGCATAAGTAAACATAAACGAGCATAAATGAACATAAACTAATGTAAGCGAACATAAACGAACATAAACGAGCATAAGCGAACATAAACGAGCATAAGCTACCATAAATGAGTCATAAGCTACCATAAACGAGCATAAGCTACCATAAACGAGCATAAGCTACCATAAACGAGCATAAGCTACCGTAAACGAGTAATAAGCAAACAACAAGCATAAGCAAACATAAACGAGCATAAGCAAACATAAACGAGCATAAATGAACGTAAACAAACGTAAGAGAACATAAACAAACATAAACGAGCATAAGCTACCATAAACGAGCATAAGCTACCATAAACGAGCATAAGCGAACATAAATATGCATAAGCTACCATAAACGAGCATAAGCGAACACAAACGAGTAATAAGCGAACATAAACAAGCAAAAGCTACCTTAAACGCCAATAAAAACCACCATAAATTTGTATTAGCAAGCAAACTGGCCCTAGCCAATGGGAGTTGTGTTGGCAATGGAGTTTAGTTTTATTACCTGCATAGTTTTAGGATCATAAAATCTAATTTTTAAGTCATTGCCACCTGTTACTAACCGGTCACCACTCGAATTGATGTCCATTGCCATAGTTTGGTTATCTTCTAAAATATTGTAAACTTATCATGAGACGAGTGATTCTCAAGGCACTTGCCAGATGTCTTCTATACCAGTTGCAACACATTGAAATGTTTGGCTTCTCAGTCTGGACATATAAATAAGCCCCAACGGTCCAGTTGCGTAAAACATTCTTAAGTCTTTTTGTGGATGAAAGCGGATACTGAAAATCGGTGCGCTTTTGCTGGAAGGTGATGTCAACTTGTAATTTTCTTCTATACCGACGTCTTCCATCAAATTAAGTACCTGGGAAGCATGAAATCAGAAGTGCAGTGGATCAACTGCACATGAACTGTACAAGCATAATGTAGGAGGGGAAACCCTGGGTCCTGGTTGACAATTGCTGGCTCCCAAGACTATAGGGGTAGACTATAGGATCATTAAAGCATCCTGACAGAATTGGATTTTGACTGGCCCTAGTATGTATCAGGATATACCATGTATATACATCTACCTTCACATTATGTAAAGCCCAAGAAGAGACCTCAAAGCGGACCTCAATAGGTACAGTCTGGCGATTGCACCAAACGGCCCAATGAATGCAGGATTATGGTTTGGATCCTTCAAAAGCCGTTTTACAATAAATCTTTGGGGGCAGATGGTCTATTGGTTAGTGCACTGGCCTCACACCATTGGTTGCAAGTTAGCTTCTGGACTTAAGCTTAGGTACCAAAAATGGGCGAAGGAGTTTTTTCAGACTTCTCCTGCCTGTTGTTGATGGTGTTCTCTAGGTACTCTGGTTTCCACCATCAACTAACAAAGTTCGGCCTACGTTGGAGATTCGGTGTGGGACTCTTCCCAGGTGACACCAATGTTGCATGCAATGTTCCAAATGATACTTCTTCTAACATTACTGCACTGCTGGTAACATTGCTAGGCGATGCGAAATCGCTGCATGTCTGCGCCCAGCTTGAAGAATAAAAGCGAGACCAAATCGAGAATTTGTGCAATTGTTACCAGTTGTAAGGTACATCCCATTCATTTAACATCGGGAACACCAGGTTTGTCAGAAATAGCGCCCCGCCACCACCAGCGGGGTCGGACTAATCGTCAGGCGTTTGCGTCAGGCGTCAGGCGTCAGGCGTCCAGGAGGGGTTAGTGGTCGTGGTTAGGCATTAGGTTAGGTCAGGTTAACCTAACCTAACCTAACCTAAACTAACCTAACCTAACCTAACCTAACCTAACCTAACCTGGACGCCTGACGCCTGACGCCTGACGCAAACGCCTGACGATTAGCCCGACCCCACCAGCGACCAACAATGTCTCTCATCACGCTGAAATGAGTTGTTTAAGATACAAAATGATTTTTTTAATGATTTCATCCCCACTTCAACCCAGGTAACACCAAATGTTGCTGCAATGTTCCAAATGATACTTCTTCTAACATTGCTGCACTGTTGCCCACAGTGCAGCAATATTAGAAGAAGTATCATTTGGAACATGGCAGCAACATTGCAACGTTGCAGCAACATTTGGTGTTACCTGAGTTGAAGTGGGGATGAAATCATTAAAAAAATCATTTTGTATCTTAAACAACTCATTTCAGCGTGGTGAAAGACATTGTTGGCCGCTGGTGGCAGGGCGCTGTTTCTGACAAACCTGGTGTTCCCGATGTTAAATGAATGGGGTATACATCACAACAATTGCACAAATTCTTGATTTGGTCTCGCTTTTATTCATCAAGCTGGGCGCAGACATGCAGCGATTTCGCATCGCCTAGCGTTTTCGCTTTGCGATTTGCAATAGAAATCCCCTCAGCTACAGCAGACTTGGGGCAAATCGAGAAGCTTGTTATGACGTCATAACTAAACCAATTACAACACGTGATAAAATACTCGCATCCCATTGGATGCGATTTGCATCGCCTGGCGAAAAAGTACACAGTGGCTGAACTTTTTTCAAAAGTAGATTTTTTTGGTTGCGGTGACGAAAGTGACGTTTTCTGAGCATGCGCAGAGCCATCAGCGATTGGAATGCGATGCGAATCGCTGCATGTCTGTGCCCAGCATCACTTTTTCATATTGTCGGCTGCTCATTTTCACAACTTCAGCATTGGGTTTTAATCCTTTAATATTTTTCAAAAAATGTCTAAAAAAAATTTTTAAGGGTTTTAAACGATGCTTGATCCAATAAAAACTGTGATGTCGTAAACCCTTTAAGAAATCTTTGCATCTAACAAATTTTCCTAAGGAACGTAAGATATTTGTTAAATAATAAAATGGTTAAATGTTTACTTTGATGGTTCCATTTCCAAATCCAACAGTTATAACATCTCTTTGAGGGTTAAACCTCACTGAATAGATGCCTTCATTACTGGGTAAATTTAATTCTCTGTATATTTTCAAGTGATCACCAATGACTGGTTTCATCACTTCCGGTTCTTCCAATTCACCAGTAAATGCCTTGTGATTATTCAGAATAACACCTTGTCTGGCCGTACGTTTCATTTTAATTTTAATGCAAATTAAAAGGTCAAAACCAACTTAAAATGATTATAACGATTCGATTTCCTATATTGTTCACATTCGAAGGAATTGTGGGTAAAAGTGCGGCAACCGGATATGACGTCAATCAACGAGTTCGAGTGATGGGAGCTGGATGACTTCCGTTCGGTGTGGGTTCGGTTGTTCTCGTCTGTAAATATCGGTTAACAACAGGTATTAAATGAATTCCTAGTGTTTTTACGCATTAATTTGCTGATTTTTCTATTTTATTCGTGATTTTTAGTGTTTTGTTTGTATTTTTTCTATTTTTTCGCTCGTTTTCGCCGTTTTGATGCAATTTTTAAGCCTAACTTCGTATTCGATTTTCAAAAGACGTCAAATTTGTAACGTTTTTTTTTTTTTTTATTTCTTTTTTAGGTTTTATTTATATTCATCGTAGTTTTTGAAATGGTTCGATTTAATCAAAGAAGAGATGTACGGATTCTACTTACCGGCGAACGTGAGTTTTTGATATTACTTCAATTATTTTTATTAAATAATTTTTTAATTTTTATTTGTATATTTTTAGCTGGTGTGGGGAAAACATCGTTGATTTTGTCTCTGGTTAGTGAGGAGTTTCCTGAAGAAGTTCCAGCAAGAGCGGAAGAAATTACAATTCCAGCTGATGTCACTCCTGAGAAAGTTCCGACTCATATCGTCGATTATTCGGGTATTAATTGAATTTAAAATGCAAATTATGTGTCTAAAAAAATGTGGAAAAATGTTGAATATACTGTTTTGTCAATTAGAAATTTTTTTTTTAGTTATCGATCAATTTTACTGTTAAAATTTTCATTTTAACATTAAAATTGTGATGCAAACCTTGAAAAAATGAATTAAAATCTTCAATTTAATCAAATTGAATGATAAATTTTATATTTCTATAATATAATACTCGAACAGCTCAAGAAAAGTAAAAAAATGTTTTAAAAAAAAAACATGAGATTTCTCTGACTTTTCTTAACAAAACCCTCTAAATCAATTTAGACTAACTAACACAATTAGTTAGTGTAAATTGATTTAGAGGGTTTTGTCAAAAATTGTTAAAAATTGTTAAAAATGTGGAAAAATGTGGAAAAATGTTCAAAATACTGTTTTGTCAATTAGAAATTTTTTTTTTTTGAGTTATCGATTAATTTTACTGTTAAAATGAAATTGTGATACAAATCTTGAAAAAAATGAATTAAATTCTTCAATTCAATCAAATTGAAGGATAAATTCTATAATTCTAATGTAATATAATGTAATCTAATCGTAAAATACTCGAAAAATCAAAAAAACATGAAATTTCTCGAAATTTTCCTTTTAAATCAATTCCCACTAGCTCAAGAACAGTCGGAAGAAGCGTTAATCGAAGAGATAAACAAAGCCCACGTAGTCTGCGTCGTATATTCAGTCGACAATGAAGAAAGCATCGAGAAAGTATAAAACAAAATCATCAAAAACACTCGAAAAAATAAAAAAAAAAAATAATTCAACGAAAACTCATTTATACAGATCGAAAACCATTGGCTGCCCTTTATCCGCGCCACTTTGGGCGGCGACCAGCGTAAACCAGTGATTCTAGTCGGCAACAAATGTGACTTATTGGACGGCAGCTCGATGGAGGTTGTAGAAACGCGTTTAGAATAGTTTTACGCCATTTTTATTTTGAAAGATAAAAACATTTACAG
Organism: Strigamia maritima; assembly: GCA_000239455.1. Lineage (NCBI taxonomy): Eukaryota > Metazoa > Arthropoda > Chilopoda > Geophilomorpha > Linotaeniidae > Strigamia > Strigamia maritima. The sequence continues at coordinate 196,990 of JH431176.1, forward strand.
TATTTTCAGGTCATTCTGCCTATCATGAATAAATTCGCCGAAGTGGAAACATGTGTTGAGGTGTTTAAAAGATTTAAAAAATTTAAAAATTTAAAAATTAAAAAAATTAAAAAATTAAAAATTTAAAAAATTTAAAAATTTAAAAATTAAAAATTTAAAATTTAAAATTAAAAACAATTTCAATGAATAATGAAAAAAATATATTTTTTTTATTTTTATTTCAGTGTTCGGCTAAAACATTGAAAAATATATCGGAAATGTTTTATTACGCTCAAAAAGCGGTTTTACACCCGACAGCGCCATTGTATATATCGGAGGAAAGAGATGTAATTTGGTTTTCGATGGAAATTTGTTGGAAAATGATTTTAATTTTTTTTTTTTTTTTGAATGAATAGCTCACGGATAAATGCAAGAAAGCACTTATACGAATATTTAAAGTAAGAAAACTATGTTTTTATGGATTTTTATTTATTTTTTGATGTTTTTTATTTTTTTTTAGATTTGTGATCAAGATAATGACGGGATACTCAACGATTACGAATTAAATCAATTCCAACGTCGGTGTTTCAATGCGCCTTTGCCTCCACAAGCGTTGGAGGATGTGAAGGCTGTGGTTCGGAAGAATATTACTGACGGAGTTTTGGACGAGGGACTTACGATTAAGGGGTTTCTTTTTCTGCATACGCTTTTCATTCAACGTGGGCGCCACGAGACGACGTGGACTGTATTGAGGAAGTTTGGTTACGATGATAATATTCAAGTGGCTAGAGAATACTTATTTCCACAGTAAATAATTTGTTTTATATACTTTTTTGGCGATAAATGACAATTTTAGCCAGAAAATAACAATTATACACCAAAATATCACAATTATATACCAAAATGTCAATTATAGACCAATAATGACATTTTTAGACCAAAAAATGACAATTACAGACCGACAATGACAATTATTCAAAATTATACTTCAAAATATTACATTTTTAGACCAAAAAATGACAATTACAGACCGACAATGACAATTATTCAAAATTATACTTCAAAATATTACATTTTTAGACCGAAAATGACAATTACAGACCGACAATGACAATTATTCAAAATTATACTTCAAAATATCACATTTTTAGACCGAAAATGACAATTATAGACCAAAATATCACATTTTTAGATCGAAAATGACAATTACAAACCAAAATATCACTTTTTTAGATCGAAAATGACAATTATAAACCAATAATAACACTTTTAGACAGAAAATGACATTTTTAGACCAAGAATGACAATTACAGACCGACAATGACAATTATTCAAAATTATACTTCAAAATATTACATTTTTAGACCAAAAAATGACAATTACAGACCGACAATGACAATTATTCAAAATTATACTTCAAAATATTACATTTTTAGACCAAAAAATGACAATTACAGACCGACAATGACAATTATTCAAAATTATACTTCAAAATATTACATTTTTAGACCGAAAATGACAATTACAGACCGACAATGACAATTATTCAAAATTATACTTCAAAATATCACATTTTTAGACCGAAAATGACAATTATAGACCAAAATATCACATTTTTAGATCGAAAATGACAATTATAAACCAATAATAACACTTTTAGACAGAAAGTGACATTTCTAGACCAAGAATGACAATTACAGACCGACAATGGCAATTATTCAAAATTATACTTCAAAATATCACATTTTTAGACCGAAATTGACAATTATAGACAAAAATCATATTTTTAGACTGAAAATGACAATTACAAACCAAAATATCACTTTTTTAGATCGAAAATGACAATTATAAATCAATAATAACATTTTTAGACCGAAAATGACAATTCTAAACCAATAATAACATTTTTGGACAGAAAATGACAATTATAGACCAATAACGACATTTTTAGACCCAAACATGGCACTTTTACACGGAAACCTTACAATTTAAGCCATTTTCAGACCAAAAAAAGTGTAAAAATCAATTTTGATTTCAGTATAAAAGTTCCACCGACCAGCACCACCGAACTGACCCACCAGGGAGTGAACTTTCTTACCATGTTATTCGAGAAATACGACCAAGATCGCGACGGCTGCCTCTCCCCCACCGAACTGCAGAACTTATTCAGCACTTGCCCCATCATGCCGTGGGGCCCCGACGTGTCGCACACCGTAGTGACCAACGAGAGGGGCTGGCTCACTCTGCAGGGCTACCTCGCCGAATGGGCACTGACCACTTTGCTGGACGTGTCGCGAACCATGGAATACTTAGCATATCTCGGTTATATCGTGTCACCGGAAGACAACCAATTAACAGCCATTCAGGTGACAAGAGATAAACGCATCGATATGCAAAAACGACAAACCAGTCGAAATGTGTTTCAATGTCACGTGATCGGCGCCAAAAATTGCGGAAAGGTCGAGAAAATTTCAATTTTTCACATTAAACTTCGTTTCCAACGCATTGCGAGAAACTCCCATTGGCTGGAGCCTGTTTACTCTATTTAACAATTCGTGCACGAAACTCCCCATTGGTTAATGACCTATGCATTGTACTCAAAGTATATATTGTGGTATCTTATTTTAATCCTCTAGTTGAGCCGAGTCGAAAAATCATCGTTTCGTAGTCCAAAAATGTGCGTGCCATTGTTAACGAACGAAAACGCTCGTAAAATATTTTAAAAAATTCTATACATTTGGGTTTTTCTATTGTTGCGCACATTTTATGGCTACGAAACGATGATTTTTCGACTTGGCTCGACCAGAGGATTAAAATAAGATACCACAATACATACGAGATACGAGATGTTGGATAGAGTTTACTATATATGTTCGTTTATGGTGATTTTTCGAATTATTTTTTAACAATCGCCGGGAAAAGGCTCTGGCCAATGGGAATTTCTCGCAATGTGTTGGAAACGGAGTTTAGCTGCGTTCAATTCATCCGTCATAATCCAATTCTTACAATTCTTTCAATTATCAAAACCGGAAATTGACGCTTTTTACGTCATCCAATTCTACAGAATCTACGTGGGGCGTGGATTATGTGAATTGAGAAATTCAATTGTTTGGGCTGCCATATTGGATTATATATAATCGAGATGAATTGAATGTAATTATTGGCGTCACAATTTGAGTTTTTAAATTTTTATTTTTAAAATTTTTAGACGGCGTTTCTTCAGAGTTTTCTGGGTAGGGGTCTCGAAGATCAAAGTCGCATTCCGCCCGAGCATTTGTCGCGGTACACGATAAATGGTACACAAGTGTACGGGCAGGAAAAATATCTATTGGTAAATATCGGTTGGGTCGGTGTTCATTGTTTATTGTTTGTTTTGTTTTTGTTTTTGGTAGTTACAAGAGATTAACGCGAGGAATAGTACGGATGGTCTGACGCCGGCTGAGGTTCAGTGCGATGTGGTTTGCATGCTGTACGATGCGAATAATCCACATTCGTTCGAGTACATTGCGAGGCTTTATCAGGTTTAAAATGAATGAGTAGAATTGAAATTATATGGAGAAATTCATTTTTTTTTTCTGTGGTGTTGGAATGGAAAAATGTTGGGATTTTCATATTTTTTAGTCTTTTCAAGTAGAATTTTCATTTTTTGGTTTTTTTCACATTTTGAAATGGAAAAAATGTTGAAATTTTCATATTTTTCACCTTTTTTGGGGATTTTTTTCACATTTTTAAATCTGAAAAATGATGAAAATTTAATATTTTTCACTCTTTTCAGTTAGAATTTTCATTTTTTGGGGAGGGTTTTACACGTTTTGAAATGGAAAAATGTTGAAATTTTCACATTTTTCACATTTTTGGGGAATTTTTCACATTTTTAAATCTGAAAAATGTTGAAAATTTTATATTTTTCACTAATCTCTTTTCAGTTAGAATTTTCATTTTTTGGGAGGTTTTTCACGTTTTGAAATGGAAAAATGTTGAAATTTTCATATTTATTACTCAAAATTGTCATTTTTCCAGTGGTTTTTCACTGAAATTTTTCAAAGAAAATTTTTATGTTTGGCTTCTTTTTTTTTAACATATTGAAATTTTCACATTTTCCACTATTTTCAAATACAATTTCCATTTCTATTTTAAAAAAATGCATATTTTATAAAAAAAATTCTTAAATTAATCAATTGAAATTTAACATAATCGCAGGTGTATTATAGCGAAAGCAAAATCCCATGTCTAGTCGTAGCATCGAAAAGCGACTCAACCGAAATCCGTCAAGAATACATTCTTCAACCGTCTCAATTCTGCTCGAAATACAAACTCCCGCCGCCCCAAACCTTCACCTGCCAAGGAAAACTCAAAAAAGACGTTTACATTAAACTTGCCACAATGGCAGCTTATCCGTACGTATACAACAAACCGAATGAAAAACGAGCCAATCCCACCACACCCAGTTCGGAATTGTCTCGTTTTAAAACCAAAAACCAAACAAAAACAAAACCTAAAACCAAAAATCTGTATTTTCGTGCTCGCACAGTTTGTTCAAAGCGGCTTGGATGTTGTTTTACCAACACAGGTGTGTAAACTCGGCGGGAAAATTTGAAAAAATTTGATTGGGCAATTGTAGCAAAGATGAGATATCTTTGTTTTTATTATTATTTATTATTATTATTATTATTATTATTATTATATTTTTTTTTACATTTTATATTTTAAGACTTGTTTTTACAGCACTCTGCGCCGATTGGTTCACGGATTAATTTTGAGTCCGTCAGCTGCCACTTGGTTTTCGCAAAGAATGAGGTCCGAGTGACCCACTTTTTATTTATTATTTTTTTGCTTGCTGTTTGTTTTTTTTTTTCTTTTAACTTCTTAAAATTACTAGTTATGGTTGCCCTTTATCAATTAATTCTTAATTTCCATTTTCTTCGATAGAAATCTTAATTTTCATCAAAAAGAGCCATAATTTTTTGGTTGAATTTTCTAGTTTATACTAAATTCCAGTCTACTTTTGAATTAGTTTTGACAATCAAAATTGTAATCACTTATTCACAACTGTACTGGAATAAGTTCCAACTGAATTCAAAATGAGATTTTAAAGATTTTAAAGATTTCTACCGGATAAAATCAAACTAATATGAATTAAACAAACTATTTTAATAGTTTTTTTTTAAATTTCAGACACTTGAAACATTTGCAATTAACCGGAGACAATTTATCGTGGCTCAAGACGGGTTTCGGCATTGCGGCCGTTGCAGTCGTCGGCTTTTTTATAATGCGCTTGATCAGAGGTCCGAACAGCAGATAACCCATATTCCACGGGGGGGAGAAAAAGAGAAAAAAATCAAGTTACATATTCTGTAGCTCGTGTAAATACTCTGGAAGCTCGAATTAATATTTTCTTCTTTTGGTAGCTTGAAAAATTGATGAATAAAAATAAAAACCCCCAAAAAATCTCTTAAATATTCCCAAATATGGAAGATTAACGTCTTCCTAAGCCAAATATCATGTTAGAGAGAATAATTTTCGCCTTTTATCCAAAGAAATTTCAATAAAATGTCAGTTTGGGACTGAAATATTTTATTTCTTTCGTTTACATATAAAAAATCAGAAGAAAAATCCCAATATTTTGCCTCCTAGATGCTTTCGCCTCGCTTCTTCGTGATCCATAATACCACCCGATGTTGTCAAAACAATGAACCTAAAAAATAAAAAAAAAAAATAATTAATTATCAATTCTCAGCATTTTAAAATTCAATTTTATTTTTTTTTCGAACCCAAATTGACGTGACGGAAGTAAATTTCGTGTCCATTTCTCCATTTCCCTAATCGGGACGTCGAATCGCGGGGAAATTACACCACATTTGTTTAATCTACCCGTTAAATTCACTACGATTTTTCCCGCTCTGTGATCATCCACGATCTCAAACTCTCCAATGTATCCTAAACAAACCAAAAAACAAAAAACCGGTTAATTCGCATCTATTTATTATTTTTTAAAATTTTTTTCGAATTTACCATGCTTCATCATCACTTTCAGGAATTTAACGATCACTTTCGAACATGGACGAATCAAAACTTGACGTTTTCCACGTTTTTCCGCATTATTTATGGCCTTTAATGCATCGGCTAAAGCATTCATTCGAACCATGATGCTAGATACCTGCAAACACACGCCGAATTCAATTCGCATTAATCACAGCCATCCGACATAAAACAAACATAAAAACAGCATAAAATCAAACAAAAACTTACCTAATTTAATCCTGATGACTTATTTCAACTTTAATACTTAATCTTATATTAAAATTCCAGATGATTGAAAACACATCGACCCTATAAATCGGACCGATAATCGTGCAAGGAAGGAATCTCGTGGAGAACGGGATAAAAAGAGACTTCCGTCGCGACTTTAGCGCTACGTGGTGATGGATTCTCCAAACATTTTGACCCGGAAACGAAAAGGTGTCTGACTGCTTTTGGCTTTTCCAGTTGATCTCTGCTGCTGCCAAGATGTTTGACACACGCTGTATTCGTCGTTACCGCCCATTTTTACTCGTTTCAGTGTTGATATTAACGACACAAATTTTCGTAGCGATTTATTTCTTTATTAGCAGCACACCGGAAGCGAAGAAAACGGAAATTTTAGTCAAAAGCGGAGAGGTGAGTTGTTGTAAATTGCGGAACGAGACAGTCTGACATTTCGTCACGGATTTTTCATTTCGTCTTTTAGGCAACTTTTTCATTTTTTTTTTATTATTTTTCGTTTTGTGTTTCTTCCTGTTTGTTTGTTTGTTTGTAAAAATACAGTGGGTATCTGTGATCGGTGACGTAATTGATTTGCTCATATTCTGCACCGAACTTCTAGTTAATTTCGATATCGATATGCTGTATGCTGTTTGATGTTGATTTACACTAAAATTTACACGAAAATCTCACTAAATCACATCTAAAAACACTTAAATTTATTAATTTGGGTTAATTGAACTTCTAGTTAATTTCGATGTAGATTCGATATAGATATGCCGTTTGATGTTGATTTAAGTGTTTTTAGATGTGATTTAGTGAGATTTTTGTGATTTTTGGTTGATTTTCGTGATTTTCGGTTGCTTTTCGTGATTTTTGGTTGATTTTAGTGATTTTTTGTTGCTTTTCGTGATTTTTGGTTAATTTTCGTGTTTTTGGGTTATTTTTCGTGATTTTTTGGTTGATTTTCGTGATTTTTGGTTGCTTTTCGTGATTTTTTGGTTGATTTTTATGATTTTTGGTTGCTTTTCCTGATTTTTTGGTTAATTTTCGTGATTTTTTGGTTGATTTTTATGTTTTTTGGGTTTTTTTGGTTGATTTTTGTGATTTTTGGCTGATTTTCGTGATTTTTGGTTGATTTTCGTAATTTTCAGTTGATTTTCGTGCGTTTTTTGTTGTTTAATTATTCATTTGGGTTAATTGGATGATTGGTTGATGAGAAAACGAATTTTATGTTTGTTTTCATTAATTAAAGATGCAAAGAGGTGATTTTTCTCTCTCAGATTCCAGTGGACACACCTTAGACCAATACTCAACACCTGTTTTGCATGACTCATTTCAGCCCTCAACTTGTTTTACTCTTTTAATATTTTTATTCGGGCTGAACTTTTGTTCTTCTTGACATTTTTTATTTTATATTTTTTTTAATTGCTAAAATACGCTCTTATTTGGAGCAGCATCCAATTAAATTTTTTTTTTTTTTTTGTTTAAAAAATACAGTTGATCTAGATTAAGCCCAGCACGTGACTTTCAAATTTTTTCAAGGTTAGAAATTAATATATGCATATACGTATAAAAAAAAATTAAAACCAGCTTTACAACATTCTCATATCTGAACAAAACCCCAGTTGTAAAAAAGTTGAATTTTGGACCATTTCCAAACCCTCAATTTACACAAGTGTCAATGTAAACCATGTTTCAACATTCCCAAGTTTAAAATTTATCACTCAAACAACAACAACAACAACAGAAGAAGAAAAAAACTCATTTATTTTTCTTTGAATCCTTTCAACATCTTCAGGTTATTAATCCTTGATTTCAACAACAACCAAAAAACAAATCCGTAAAATAAATAGTTTGGTTAAAGGACAATTATACAGACACGTCAGAATTTATAGTAGGCCTGACGTGTCCGTACAATTGTCATTTAACCAAAATATTTATTTATCTCAAAGTAACGGCGCGAATTACCGTATTACCGCAGGTTAAACGGATTTGTCGGTGACGGGATTTCACAGGTTATTGATGATTTAACCGGGTTAAATGGGGGTTAAACGGGATTTCAACGGGGGTTAAACGGGATTTCATGGGAAATCACGGGTGTGTGTGTTTGAGAAGTTTTCAAGTTACGTAGTAACGGGTAACTTGAAAAAAATCCAAATTTACCATTGTACCATTCTTTTATTCGCAGATACTCCTTCATCATCAGGTGGTGCTTCCGGTCGATGACGAAGACGACGACGACTCGCCGTCCAACTCTATTGACCGGCAAATGAACAAATTAGCTCCCGATCAGCAATTAGTGGGAGTCTCTAGGCCTTTGATGGCCGCCGAAGCGCCCGAGCGGGTACCGGCTGTCGGTGCGGCCGGGTCGGAGGAACGCTTACACGTGGTGGCAACAAACTTAAACGTGGCACACAACGATAGTGAGGACAGGACGTTGTTAAAAGGACCTCGGTCCAATGTTACAGTGCCCATTTTGAATTTGGACGAATTGGATTTTACTCCGTGGTGTGAAATTGTGGGCAAAGAAGCGGTTACCGCTATCATTAAAGCCAGGACTCAGAAATGCAAACAGGAGCTGGCCAACGTTACGTGCCTTGCTCGCAAGGGCCTTCTCTATCCCACCAAGCTACCACGCTTCTGTCCTTCTGGCAAAGGTAAAAACTAAAAACCATCAACGAAACTTCGACGGTGTAACGTAAATGGTTTTTGATGAAGTAATTTATTTAAAGCTAGCATATCATTATTGCCACTTAAAAAACAATAGTACATAAACATTGTACATATCCACTAGACATAAGTCTACGGCAGTGGTTCCCAACCTATTTTCAATTCGTACCAATTACAAAACTCTAAAAATGTTTACTTAAGGTCAGCTAAGGGGCTCCTCTTGTTGAGTTAGCCAGGAAGAAATTGTCAGCTCTCTTTGGCCATGATGTGGCGTACCAAAGGTTGGGAAGAATTTTACGAATAGACAGTAGGTGCGTTCAATCCTGAAAAGGAAAAGTCACTTCTCTTTATCTGCCGTCTGGAAAGGTCACTTCTTTTTATCTGCCGTCTGGAAAAGTCACTTCTCTTTATCTGCCGTCTGGAAAGGTCACTTCTTTTATCTGCCGTCTGGAAAGGTCACTTCTCTTTATCTGCCGTCTGGAAAAGTCACTTCTCAATGAACACACTTAAATTGTTTATGCATTTTCATATGTAGTATCCCAAGAGCTAGGGAGATTCTCGAATAATCATACGATTACAGGTATGATTATTCGAGATTAATCTCCTGTGCTCGAGGGGTATTCGGGAAGACAATTTTTTGACCCAGGTCAAATTTGACCCAACATGGCTTTTGCAGGGGTCCAATTTTTATGGTTTTTATACTTAAAACTAAAAATAGTACCAAAGTTAAAAATGGTACCAAAGTTAAAAATGGTTCCAAAGTTAAAAATGGTACCAAAGTTAAAAATGGTACCAAAGTTAAAAATGGTACCAAAGTTAAAAATGGTACCAAAGTTAAAAATGGTAACAAAGTTAAAAATGGTACCAAAGTTAAAAATGGTACCAAAGTTTTAATCCTCTAGTCGATCCGAGTCGAAAAATCATTGTTTCGTAGCCAAAAAATGTGCGCAACAATACAAAAAACCCAAATGAAAAATTTTTAAAAATATTTTCAAGCGTTTTTGTTTGTTAACAATGGCATGCACATTTTTGGACTACGAAGCAAAGATGTTTTGACTCAACTCAACTAGAGGATTAAAATAAAATACTACAATATATGCTTTCAGTACAATGCATAGACCATTAACCAATGGAAGTTTCGTACACATTAAAAAGACATTCGTGCACATTAAAGAGACTTTGACTTTCATAGTCAAATTGTAGTGATTTTTTGAACTTAGCATTAAATTTCTCATGTTGACTTAGGATAGTGCACTTGACTGCACTTAAAGCAAGAATGAATGAATGAATGAATGAATGAATGATTTGTCTTTAGTGGAGGAAAGTCATTCTGATTGAACATTGCAGTAATGTGACTTGTGAAGCAGAATTATTCCTAAAGTTTGTACTGTCTGATTTGCATCTGGAGAAAAAAATCAAGCAGCATCTTTTCAAGTGGGGATTAAGTGTCCTTATATAGATACTTGAAATTAATACTTTCTTATTAAAAAATCAATTTAAAAAAAAAAAAATATTGCCAACTAAAATTAAAATCCAGTCTGATCCCGGCTGTGAAAACATTGTTTTCTTGCAAGATGTTTGCAGAAAAATGGCCTGTCACTTCAAGCTGCTGTTCAAGCTGTCAAATTCTTCTTTTTTTTACAGATAGAAATTTTTTGAACAATGACAAAAATAAATAAATGTATTGAATATTTAGGCAATAATCTTGAGCAATGCTGCACATGGGTAGAAGATGCAACTGCAATTTATGGCTTAAATTGTTTGAATGTGCTATTAAAATCAATCCACTTATCAGCTTACTTCAAAATGGAAGATGTAGGTCAAAAGGGATTTTCAAAAGACATTTAAGGTGGCACTTTGCAGTAAAATAGGCAAGAAATGATAATTCGTGATGTATTGGAAGGAAATATGACTACAATAATGATTAGTTTACATTGGTGTTCACACCACTCTGTAAAATAATGCAAGATGACTGCGTAATACATTGTAGGTTTAAAATCAGAGACGTAAACTTAAGTTCTTACTTCAAAATTGATTTTAAAGTAGAAAGTAAGGTAACTTAAGAAATTAAAGCAACCAATGAGAAGACAGCTGCTTCTCGCATGAAAAACGAGACGGAATGAGAAATTACGTGATTGGTCGGTTTATATTTACTGTCTACAAACTGTGAACAAATTTTTGTGACCTAAATTCAATACACAGTTTATCTTGATTCTTTTGATTCTCGTTAGGCGGAAATAACGTTTTTTACGTCATTTTCCAACAATCAGTTTACCCATAAACCGCTTTTACATAAACCACGTTGAGGGTTGTTTATGGCAGCATTCTTGGCAGCCATTTTGGATTCGAGATTGATCGAGGTGGCACTCGATCGACTTTATTAAGAGATTTCAGTGCTTTTTTATATATTTTTTACTACATTACAACACTTTTGGTATACTTTAATGTATACTACTATTTTATAGTAACTTAAAATGTCAACTGGAAGAAGAAAACTACAACAATTCGGACATGGATTTTGGATTAAGAACTAGTTCCAATCAAGGAACTTGACCCTAGAATATTTAAGTTTGCAACTGCGCATGCACAGACTGAAACTTAACACGTTCAATGCTTAAAGCAGATTAAACTGATTCTCTATAATCAGATTTAATTATGCTTTTATAATCACTTTGGAATAGACTTTTATAATCACTTTTGAATTGACTTTTATAACCACTTTGGTGGGTTCACACTGCAGTTCATACTAGACGTAATGCAACGCAACGCAAGAAATTTGATTTAGTGCAGTAATGCAAGGCAAATGTTAGCGTCCAACCAATCACAAGTTATTTGTATTCCTTTCGTTGCGTTGCGTTACGTCTAATGTGAACCTACCTCAATGCTGGGCGCAGACATGCAGCGATTTGCTTTGCATTCCAATCGCCGATGGCTTTGCGCAGAAAACGTCACTTCCGTCGTGCAATCGAGGAATCTAATTTTGAAAAAAGTACAGCCATCATGTACTTTTTCACCAGGCAATGCAAATTGCATCCAATGGAATGCGAGTATTGTATCACACGTTCTAATTGCTCTATTTTGTTTGTAATTTATCAACAATTGTTCCAAAATATTTATTTACATGACGTCATATTTACAAATGTTTTGGAACAATCGATTTGCGTCAATTCTGCTGTAGCAAAGGTGATTACTGTCGCGAATCGCAGGACAAAAACGTTAGGCGATGCGAAATTGCTGCATGTCTGCGCCCGGCATTAATCTTTCAAAAATACAAAGAAGCTAAATGCATGTACTGGTACATTCTTTTCCTTTCGATGTTAAGTTAGTCTTCTTCTAGAGAGTTTAATCAGAACTGACTATCTGTAACGAGTCCTACAGATAAGATTCTGTCGAAAGATTTCCAAATAAACAGCTGGGACTTTTTAATTAAAGATTCTTTTGGGAATTTGTTCTATTTCACTTTTATCTTAAGAAACTCTGAAATTAATTTTTTTTTTTTTTTAAAGTTTTCAATTAACACAAATTGGCAAAAATGTGTTTCGTTGTGTTAAAAAAAAATTAAAAAATAAAAAAAAATTAAAAGATGAAAGGAAGCAGATGTTATCAGTTAATTTTAGATTGGCTCAATGGCTGCTTCTGTTGACTCTTTTAACTGTGCTTTATTCAATAATGGTGTTGAAAGAGAGAGAGAGAGAGAGAATAAGCAGCTACTAAAGCCATACACGCCATTAACTGACAAAAGGAAAGAGACTCACATTAAAACTGACTAATTAACATTGACGTACAAAGACAGACACCAAAACTAATAAAACGAGAATGGTGTTGAAAGACTGAAAGAACGTTGAAACTTTGGTTTGTCATATTATCATTAATGTAAAAATGATTTAAACATGTTTCTGACTCATGACTGGTGGTGTTTTAAGCATCAAATGATGATAAACTAAAAAAAAAAAATGTTGTGTTTTTGTTGAATGGATCACATGACATAAAAAAATGCAAAAGTCATGTTGTGTGACTTGAGTTTGCTGAATTTCAATATACACGTTGATAAAATTTAATTCTTAGTTGTTTTTTTTTGTTAGGGTGTGTAATGATCAATATGTGGCTGCAGTTATAGGGATGAGGCATAATAGGTGAATGGCATGCTGTGTGCAAACTGTGAAGAAAGTAATTTGTTGGCAAATGTATTGTTGGATTAAGCAGTTTGGGAGCTTCGGAATAACAATTCTGGGGTTATATAGTAGGTTGATAGAAAGTAAAATGCGCTGAGGCTGCAGGTTTGAGACGTTGGCAAATGTGATCATTGGAGACATCTTTATTTGAAGTTTAGGGAAATTTATCGCGGATATTGAGCGTTGAATTATTTCATTCTACTAGTGATGAACCAAACACGGAGCATGGATATTCAAAAATTGTATAATAAGTATTGAATTTTGCGAGATTTTACGTGAAATTTGAGAGATTTTACGTGAATTTTGCAAGATTTTACGTGAATTTTGCGAGATTTTACGTGAATTTTGCGAGATTTGAATTCTGCAAGATTTTACGCGAATTTTGCGAGATTTACGCGAATTTTGCGAGATTTTACGCGAATTTTGCGATATTTTACGCGAATTTTGCGAGATTTTACGTGAATTTTGCGAGATTTTACGTGAATTTTGCGATATTTTACGCGAATTTTGCGATATTTTACGCGAATTTTGCGAAATTTTACGTGAATTTTGCAAGATTTTACGAGAATTTTGCAAGATTTTACGTGAATTTTGCTAGATTTTACGTGAATTTTGCGAGATTTGAATTCTGAAAGATTTTATGCGAATTTTGCGAAATTTTACGCGAATTTTGCGAAATTTTACGCGAATTTTGCGAGATTTTACGCGAATTTTGAGAGATTTTACAGCAAGAATTTACGCGATTTCTGCGATTTTATGCAATTTTGCGAGATGAGTTTTGCGAGATATGACGCGAATTGTGCGCGAATTCTTCGTGATTTGACGCGAATTGTGCGAGAATTCTTCGAGATTTGATGAGATTATTCAATGATTTTGCAAGATTTTAAATATCCCTTGGATTAATTCTCTAATTGCGTGTACACACGCACCAAACTCGACTTCCTTCGTGATTTCCCTTCATTTATTGAATTATTTATTTCTTATTTTGATGAATATCTCATGTTTTATCAATAAAGTTCCGTGTTACTTTGCCCCAGATGGAAATTGGCCACTTTAAACACATTTCTTTTATTACCAACACAATTCTCTCCACCCCCACACAAATCACGACTGCCAAAAAAAAAAACAAACCCCAAAAAACCTCAAAAAACAGGAAAAACAAAAATGGCTTCTTAACCATAATAAAACACAAAATATAAAATTATTTTTTTAGGTAGAAAAGCTGGCGAATATTTGGGCTGTTTCAGGGACCAGCAAAATGCACGTCTTTTGACCGGTCATATGAGCAAATTAGCATCAAATACTCCCACTAGGTGTTTGGATTTGTGCCTTCAGTCCGGCTTTCAATTGGCCGGTGTGCAGTACAGGTGAAAATTAAAATCGAAATTACAATTTAATTTATTCATTGTTTTTTTTTTTTTTATTTTATTTTATTTTTTAAGTCACGAATGTTTTTGCGGTGATGACGTCCCGACGAATAAAGCCAAAGTTGGTGAAACGTTATGCGATCTGAAGTGCCCGGAAGATGAAAATTTAATTTGCGGTGGATTTTATTACATGAATGTGTATTACACCGGTTTACAAAGTGAGTTGGGATTGTAACGGTGATAAAATGATGGTTGTAACGCTTAATGGTTAGTTCATATTGGACGTAACTTTCAAAAATTTAACGTAACGTAACTTACAAAATTTTAACGTAACGTAACGTAACTTACAAAAATGTAACGTAACGTAATTTAAAAAATGTAACGTAACGTAACTTACAAAAATGTAACGTAACATAACTTACAAAAATGTAACGTAACATAACTTACAAAAATTTAACGTAACGTAACGTAACGTAACTTACAAAAATTTAACGTAACGTAACGTAACTTACAAAAATTTAACATAACTTACAAAAATTTAACGTAACATAACGTAACTTACAAAAATTTAACGTAACTTACAAAAATTTGATGTAACTTAAGGAAAGTAATGTACTGACCAATCACGTAATTTCTTATTTCATTGCATTTTTTATGCAAGAAGCTGCTGCTTTTCATTGGTTGCTGTAATTTCTTAACTTACGATACTTCCTACTTTAAAATCAATTTTGAAGTAAACTCTATTTAACAATTCGTGCACGAAACTGAGACGTGAACTTTTTTGCATTGTACCGAAAGTATATTGTGTAGTATCTTATTTAAATCCTCTAGTCGAGCCGAGTTGAAAAATCATCGTTTCGTAGCCAAAATATGTGCGCAACAATAGAAAAACCCAAATGTAAATAATTTTTTAAAATATTTTACGAGCATTTTCGTTCGTTAACAATAGCACGCGCATTTTCGGACTACGAAGCTATGATTTTACGACTCAGCTCAACTAGAGGATTAAAATAAGATACAACAATATATACTTCCAATACAATGCATAGGCGATTCCTGCACGAATTCTTATTTCTTAGATAGAGTTTAGGAACGAAACAATGATGGAGTGGTATGAACACCAATGTGAACCAACTACAAGATCTATATTTTTGACAATTTATGACCTACTAACATACAAATTTACATAAATAACGTTATAAAATCTTGTTTCAGAGGCCCACAGAACAGAAATTCACTTGAAACCTGATCCAGATGTCATCCCCGTCCGCATTCTTTATGTCCTCACGTTAAACGGCCGCGCCGTGCGACAAGTGCGAAGACTCTTGAAGAATTTGTATCATACGAGAAATTATTATTACATTCATGTGGATGTTGTAAGTTGCCAATATTCGCAGATTAGCAACAATTCGATTAATTCCTATTTAAAACAGAGACAAGATTATTTGTATCGCCAATTGCTCGTTTTGGAAGAGCAGTTTGCGAATATCCGTTTGTCGCGGCGACGGATGTCCACCATTTGGGGCGGCGCGAGTCTTCTCCAAATGTTACTGCAATGCATGGAGGACACGTTGAAAATGACGCACTGGAAATGGGATTTCTTCATTAATCTCAGCGAAAGTGATTTTCCAATTAAGTGAGTAATGTGCAGGATAATGCAGGATAATTTTTAGTGGTTTTTTTACTTTTGATTTATTTTTAGTCGATTTTGTTGATTTTTTAAAATAAATTATACTGCTTTTGGCTGATTTTTAGTGCTTTTGATTGGTTTTTAATCTTTTTGGTTGTATTTTAGAGATTGTGGTTAATTTTTAGTGCTTTTGGTTGATTATTAATGTTTTCAGTTAATTTTTAGTGCTTTTGGTTGATTTTTAGTGATTTTGCTTGATTTTTATTAGTGATTTTGCTTGATTTTTATTAGTGATTTTGTTTGATTTTTAGTACTGTTGGTTGTTTTTATTAGTGCTTTTGCTTGATTTTTAATGATTTTGGTTGATTTTAAGTGCTTTTGCTTGATTTTTAGTGATTTTGGTTGATTTTTAGTGATTTTGTTTGATTTTTAGTACTTTTGGTTGATTTTTAGTACTGTTGGTTGTTTTTATTAGTGCTTTTCCTTGATTTTTAATGATTTTGGTTGATTTTAAGTGCTTTTGCTTGATTTTTAGTGCTTTTGGTTGATTTTGAGTGATTTTGGTTGATTTTTAATCTTTTTGGTTGTATTTTAGAGATTGTGGTTAATTTTTAGTGCTTTTGGTTGATTATTAATGTTTTCAGTTAATTTTTAGTGCTTTTGGTTGATTTTTAGTGATTTTGCTTGATTTTTATTAGTGATTTTGTTTGATTTTTAGTACTTTTGGTTGATTTTTAGTACTGTTGGTTGTTTTTATTAGTGCTTTTGCTTAATTTTTAATGATTTTGGTTGATTTTAAGTACTTATGCTTGATTTTTAGTGCTTTTGGTTGGTTTTTAGTGCTTTTGCTTGATTTCTAATGCTTTTGGTTGGTTTTTAGCGCTTCTTATCAGTGATTTTTTTAAGGTCTTTCAATGCTTCTCGTTGCATTTTAGTGTTTCTTGTCCTACTTATTGACTTGTATCGATTTGTTTTTCTGTTTTTAATTCAATTTTAGTCATTCCCTTGATGCTTCTAAAAACTTTCATGTATTTCTATTAATTTTTATTTTAATTCATGTCTATTTTCTAGAGTGAGCGAAGATTTGGTTAATTTTTTAACCGCGAATCGTGAGAAGAATTTCGTTAAATCCCACGGAAAAGATACTCAAAGGTTCATTTTTTTTCCCGGCCTAATGTTCTATAAAAAATATTGATTATGTCGTTAACCTTTTATTTCTTTTGAAGGTTTATCGGTAAACAAGGACTGGATAAAACATTTTATGAATGCGACACCCACATGTGGCGTGTCGGCGACCGGAAACTACCATGGGGCGTACGAATCGACGGAGGAAGCGATTGGGTCGCGCTCAGTCGTGGTTTTTGTGGATATTTAGTCACGAGTAAAGATGATTTAGTCGTGGGGCTTAAAACTGTGTACGCACATACACTTTTACCCGCAGAGGTGAATTTAAACAAAATAAAAAATACGCCAAGGCTATTTCCCCGAACAAATTTCAAATTCCAGTTCACCATTCTCATGACTTAGTCTAACACCTGCGGCGGGCCGACCTCACCGTACTAGGTAAAGTGGACTGGAAATAGATATTATAGCTACGAGCCGTTCGGGGAAATAGACAGTACGTAAAAAATAAACAAATAAAAAATAAATTATTTTTTTTTTTGTTGAAATTTTGGAAGAAAAAAAAAATAATAATAATTTTGACATTGTATTTCAGTCTTTTTTTCACACCGTCCTTCGAAATAGTGAATTTTGCAACACATACGTCAATAACAATCTCCGATTGACGAATTGGAAACGCAAAATCGGATGTCGGTGTCAATACGAGCACATTGTAGATTGGTGTGGATGTTCACCAAACGATTTCAAACCCGACGATTGGACTAAAATTCAAGTATCAATAAAACAAATTACTAGATTTATTAATTTTCATTTTAATTCCTAATTTTTTTTTTTTTGTTTTAGTCCACTAAAGAACATTTATACTTCTTTGCACGCAAATTCGAGCCGGTGATAAATCAAAAAATTATTGATCAAGTCGAAACGTGGCTTTATGGTTCGCAAGAACACGGTACAATAACACGACAGCAATTAATGTGTCCATTTGAGCACCGTGGGAATATTTTTAAAAAAAAAAAAAATAGTAAAGAATTCTTAACCCTCGGATAGGCAAGCTTTAAAAATAACATTAGTGGATAACCCATAGACACGATCATGTTCATATTTCGGGTCAAGTAGTTAAAGCGCCGTTGCATTTGGTTGAAAAAACTGCCGCTGTTGGCGCTAGTTTTTTCCAAAAATGGCCACTGCACGTGCGCACGGAGTTCCATCTTTACTTGGCTTTCCTGCTTCACAATCTTTTTTTAATGCGATCGTCTGCTAGTAACCCTAAACAGAAGTGCTTTAGCCAATATGCAGTGAAGTCGGCTGTTTTTTTTCTGCTGGGGTTTTGAGGGGCTAAAATTTGTCGATCAATTATTTCAATAAATATCAAAGCAAATACTTCAAAATTTTTTTTATATAAAGTTTATTAGTATTTGAAAGTCAGAAAATTTCAGCTTCATAAGATAAGCCCAAAAAAAAATTTCGTTTATTTTCGTTTATTTCGTTCATTTTTAATTTCGTAATTTCTTGTACGAGAAATCGCAAAGTGTCTAGTAAACAACTCTTAAAAATAATGATAAAAAAAACGATAAAAATCGGTGAAAAACACTCACGAACCACGATAAGATCTAGAAAAATCAATAATAAATCCTCATAATAGTCAAAACCATTTAAAAAAAGGCTAAAACAATCATTTTTATTGACCAAATTGTATTATATAATTTGAAACCAACAATGAAACTCGATTTTCAATCATTTTTTTATCATTATTTTCATTTCCCCCCCCCCACTCTAAACGACATTAGATGCATTCAATTCCAAAGTGATAAACTGTTTATCTTGATTCTTTTGATTCTCGCTAGGCGGAAATAACGTTTTTTATGTCATTTTCCAACAATCAGTTTACCCATAAACGGCTTTTACATAAACCAAGTTGAGGGTTGTTTATGCTGCTGAAATTTTGTTTTTGGCAGCCATTTTGGATTCGAGATAGAGCGAGGTCGCATTCGATCGACTTTATTAAGAGATTTCGGTGCTTTTTTTATATATTTTTTACTACATTACAACACTTTTGGTATACTTTAATGTATACCACTATTTTATAGTAACTTAAAATGTCAACTTTGAAAGGACAAAACTACAACAATCCGGACATAGATTTTGGATTAAGAACTATACTCTATTTATCATTTCGTGCGCGAAACTCCCATTGGTTAATAACCTATATTGTATCGAAAGTATATATTGTAGCATCTTATTTTAATCCTCTAGTTGAGCCGAGTCGAAAAATTATTGTTTCGTAGTCCACAAATGTGCGTGCCATTGTTAACGAATGAAAATGCTTGTAAAATATTTTTAAAAAATTATTTACATTTGAGTTTTTGTATTGTTGCGCACATTTTTTGGCTATGAAACAATGATTTTTTCACTCGGATCGACTAGAGGATTAAAATAAGATGCCACAATATATACTTTCGGTACGATATAGGTCATTAACCAATGGGAGTTTCGCGCACGAAATAATAAATAGAGTATAGTTCTGATCAAGGAACATGACCTTAGAATATTTAAGTTTGCAACTACGCATGCGCAGACTGAAACTTAATAACACGTTCAATGTTTAAAACAGATTAAACTGATTCTCTATAATCAGATTTAATTCTGCTTTTATAATCACTTTGGAATTGAACGCACCTACTGATTTCGCTCATAGCCCATGGGTGCTAATGCATGGACTCACAATATGATTAAAAAATCGATCTTTTTCTTATTTATTTTTTTAGCTGATAAAATTTAAAGAAAAACTCATTTTAATTTCTTTCTTTTTTTTTTTTTTTTTTTAAATTTTCAGATTTACCAGGTCTAAACAAACATTGGCAAAACGAATACCACCATTTGGACGTTTCGCCTAAACCAAACGACGCTTTCCTAACGGCTTATCACAGCATAACGCGTCTTAGCGTGCGTTTATTCAAATCCAAACACGAAAAGTGCAAAATCTCGCCCGCTAAAGTCCTCGAAGCGACCACCTACAACGACAACGACTCGTACAAAGTATTAAAAAAAAAAAAAAAAAAAAAAACAACTAAAAAGTCTGTTGCTAAGCAACATCCTTTTATCAAAACTATGTACTAACAAAAGTCGACGAAATCCGTTTTAAAAAAAAATTATTTTTTTACTCAGGGAACGCTAATTCTCTTCGAGGCGACCATCGGCCGGCAAAAAACGATGGTTAGGTTCGAGACGCTGGCGTCTCCGTTGCGTCATTACGCCATGTTCAAACCGGTCGGACCCACGAGTCGATTAAAAGATTTACAAGTAAAATTTAGCATAAAAAAATTAATTCGATTTAAATTTTATTAATTTTTTTTGTTTTTGTAAAGGTCGGTACGGATTACGATCAAAAGGAGCAGTTGTTTCGAAATTTTGCTCGGATTTTAGGCCCCCTGTCGGAATTGTACGTAATGCATAAGTGGGGACCTGGAAATGCATTTTACGCAACTTTTGCGTGGGTCGATCCTACAAATACAGTTGTGACAACTTACGAAGCTAAAATTCTCGCTGGAGTTCAGGTTGATATCGATTAATTGTGATTGGGAATGGAGGCGAGACGATGGTTTTGTGCGAGTTGGGCCAATTCATTATATTATAAGTAGAGCTTGGATAAATCCATAAATATATTTTTTTGCATATTTTCCTAAAGTCGGTCAAAAATGCATATTTTCAATGCAAAAATGTATTTTTTCTGCCGGAAACGTTATTTTATCAAATTTTGTGATGGAATTTCATCAGATTTGACACTTTTGTAACGGAAAATTTGGATGATTTTTGAGAATTCTTCAAGTTTCATCAATTTTTTGAATTAAATTCAAGAATTTCAAAAAAAAATTGATGAAATGAAACTAAATTCAAAAATTTTTGGATAAAATTTCATCAAATTCAAAAATTTTGGATAAAATTTCACCAAATTCCAAAATTTTTGGATAAAATTTCACCAAATTCCAAAATTTTTGGATAAAATTTCACCAAATTCAAAAATTTTGGATAAAATTTCACCAAATTCAAAAATTTTGGATAAGATTTCACCAAATTCCAAATTTTTGGATAAAATTTCACCAAATTCCAAAATTTTTGGATAAAATTTCACCAAATTCAAAAATTTTTGGATAAAATTTCACCAAATTCAAAAATTTTGGATAAAATTTCACCAAATTCAAAAATTTTGGATAAAATTTCACCAAATTCAAAAATTTTGGATAAAATTTCACCAAATTCAAAAATTTTGGATAAAATTTCACCAAATTCAAAAAATTTTGGATAAAATTTCACCAAATTCAAAAATTTTTAGATTTAATTTTGCATGTTTTGCTATTTTTTTTATTCCAAGAATTTGTGGTGCATCATTTATGCGTATTTTATTTTTGCATAAATATTTGGGGTCTGTTTATAAAACACATAAATAGACTATCATATTAAAAAAAAAAAAAAAAATTAAATTCATTAATTATACAAAAAAATTACATCCTGGATGGCCATGTTGCCACGCTCTCGCCCCATAACACATAAAAACTTCATCGTTTTACTATACAACATCTTGAATTTCTTATTTTTTCAGGTCGATTTTCACAAACCGCCTTTACAACGGCCACTGCGTCCCGGTGTGTGGACAGTAAAACTTTTATACACGTGGCAAGTTGTTGCCGAAACAAAATTTCTCGTCACCCCAACCAGTTTTATGAACGGACTAGAAATTGGACACGAACACGTCAGGTATAAATTATCGACTTTTTCGGAAAAAAAATGTATAAAATATCGATTTTTTTCGAAAAAAAATGTATAAAATATCGATTTTTTTCGAAAAAAAATGTATAAAATATAGATTTTTTTCGAAAAAAAATGTATAAAATATCGATTTTTTTCGAAAAACTAAGGTATAAAATATCGATTTTTTTCGGAAAAAAAGTATAAATTATCGATTTTTTTGTAGAAAAAAAAGGTATAAATTATCGATTTTTTTGAAAAAAAAGGTATAAACTATCGATTTTTCGAAAAAAGGTATAAATCATCGATTTCTTCGAAAAAAAGGTATAAATTATTGATTTTTTCGAAAAAAAAGGTTTAAAGCATCGATTTTTTCGAAAAAAAGGTTTAAATCATCGATTTTTTCGAAAAAAGGTATATATTATTGATTTTTACAAAAAAAATCGTTCAGTTTTCGATTTTTTTCAATTTTCGCTTTTTTCGAAAAAAAAATTGTTCAATTTTCGATTAATTCTGATTACAAAATTGGATTTTTCATAGATTTGTTCATAGCGGACCCATCGAGACGCAAAAAAACGAGAATTTCACCGGCGTTGAGCGTCTACTGGGTCTATCGAAGACCAAAGCATCATTGCTGCGCCAGGCGAACTCAAATGCTCAAAGATACGCGAAGGATTTGTTGGATTGGATCGACAATTTAACTTCGCAATTTTACGTGGTTCAAGAAACTTGTCACGTTGGCGACGAATTTATCGACGGATATTCAGGTTGCGCAAACGTCAAAATCGAAGCGTGTCATTCATCCAGGTGGAGCTCGCGGTCTCCGGATCCCAAAACGGAGATCGGAGGAATAGATGAGAAAACCGGTCGACTCATGAGGTGACATCGATCAATGGCTTAAAAAAAAAAAAAAATGTAAAAATGGATTTAATTTGCATTTATTTAGCAATTTGCTAAAATAAGTTGAGGAAAAGGTGAATTAACAGTTAAAAGAGTGATTTCAGTTGAATTTTGTTGAGTTTGTTGGTAAAATCACTGGAGTAGCTCCTGAAACGAGTTGTTTTCGTTGAGTTTTGTTGATTTTATTGATAAAATCACTCGATTAACTGTTAAAATTGATAATTTTAGTTAAATTTTCTAGAGTTTATTGATAAGGACACGAGAATAGCTCTTATAAAGTTATTTTCTTTGTGTTTTTCGAGGATAATAATTCGATTCTGACAAGTTTTACCCCCCAAAAAATCACTTTTATTGGTTAAAACTTGAAAATAACTCATGAAAAGGGTTATTTAAGTTGGTACCTAAAAGATCCCGACACAAAACATGTTAAAATCCAACAATTCATTCATTTTTTTTCATTTTTATAAAATAAAACATGAAAAAAAATCTCAAAATTCACACAAATTCAATACAAAACACCTTAAATTTGTCCTAAAACATTGAAAAATTACAAAATTACACACAAAACCTACAAATTTCCATACAAAACACCTTAAACTTCCCAGGTGCCAAATTCCGGAACTGCAAAACTTAAATTTTTCCACCAAGTAACACGAAACAAAAGTATTAAATTGTGGCACCTTTGTACTTGGTCAATCGACGATGCCACATGAAATTTGAAATCATTCCACTTGTTTCCATGGCAACACAAAACAAAACCAAGTGCCTTTATATCCGACAGAGTGAGATCAGTATTTTCAAATAACGTGATTCTTAATGATGATATTTTACAAAACACGTTACGACATTAAGCAATCACCTCGTGCCAAAATGGAAAACTAGTCTGAAATGAAATTAACAAATAAATAAATAAAAAAAACAACGAGAAAATGTGATATTTATGCTCATTTTGAAGAAAATAAACCAAATCAAGTTCCTTTAATTATTCCATTAATCGAAAAATGTTAAATTTATTATTTAAATTTATGTAAAATGAATTTTTATCATTTTTTTTTTTATTTAATAAATAAATATATAAATAAAAAAAAAAAAAAAAAAAAAAACAAATTTTGCATTTTTCATTTATTAAACATCAGACAAAAACGATACTCAACATATCACATGTATAAAACACGACACAAGCTCATGTTAAAATATGATATTACACCGAATATCATTAAAAACGAGCCTTATCACCCCATTTATGTCATATTAATTATCCAAGGCCATATAATTCAAAGATCACGATAATACCGAATGCGATCCACATGCTATTTCCACACGTGCACCGTCAGGCGGTGCTTGAGCGCGATACTCGGTTCCTATTGGTGTATTGGCTATCTCCTTACATCACCTCATGTGACAGCAATTCTTCTCGGTAAAATACTCTTTAAATACTGGTCAACTCGTATGTAGCTGCTCATTATCTGGCCTGATTTTCAAGCAGGTGAGTTAGCATTGCATAAGGATTAGTTAATTACTGCTATTATAAGGTTTGGAATTCATTTTTCTTTTTTTATTTATTTTTTTTTAAAAAAATTTGAAAAATTTACGTTAAATTGAAAAATTTGAATATTGAAAGTTCGGTTTAGCTTTTATTATTGATTTTTGTGTGTTGGAAGTTGGTAGAATTCACTTCCTAGTTGTTTTTTGTGAGGGGAAATGTACTTTTCATGGTCAAGTTCGGTTCCATTTGGATGAGTTTTATTGTCTTTAGGGTTTTGAAGCAGAACAAAAATAATGTAATTGAGGGTTAGAGACACCTATAATTTCAAACTCGTTCTTTCTTTTGCACTGGGGACAAAAGAGAAAACTTTTATAATAATAATAAAA
>JH431178.1:6719-54086 GCA_000239455.1 Strigamia maritima
AAATTTTCAATCAAAAATTTAAAATTTTCAATCAAAAATTTAAAATTTTCAATCAAAAATTTAAAATTTTCAATCTAAAATTTAAAATTTTCAATCAAAAATTTAAAATTTTCAATAACAATTTAACAAATTCGTTTTTTAAATAAAGATTCGAAAAATTTCTAATTTTTAAAAAATAATTTTGCAAAATTTATTGTTTTGTCCCGTTCGCAGAGGTCATTTAGACCGAACGGGATTGGACGAGTTGTCCTCTGTCCTGTCCGCAGAAGTGTCCCGTCCGCAGAGGTAAATTTCTATTGGTCGGGATTGATTGGGTCGGGTCCAGCCAATATCGTCCCGACCACAGAGGTGTCCCATCCGCAGAGGTTTTACTGTATAAAATAAAAAAACTGATTTAAAAAAATCAGAGTTTTTATTTTTCAAAAAAATCTTGATTTTTTTTTATTCACCCTGGATATAATCAATTCGTTATAACTGAATATTTTAAAAATGAAACTTTCATTCAGAGATACCTATTAAAAATATTTTGTAATTATAAGAAGATTATGCCTAAAAGCGAGATTACATCACAGATTATAATCTGTGATTAGACTAATACACAATATTTTATTTACCTTCTTTTTTAGCTGGAATAAATCCATTTGTACCAAGCAAATAAACCCCTGCTAATCGAGGCATACTGCAAAAACCAAAATAATCATAATTATAAAACCATTACGGTCAAAAAACCCAAGCTAATCATCGAGCATTACGGTGTTTCGGTATATCTTAAAAACACTCCAGAATCATCAGTTCCTCCATCTGTTATGATACAAATTTATACAATATATAATTCATTCATAATAATATAAAATTAACACAAAAAATTACCAATAAATCGGCTAACATCAAGATAATGAACTTGAAGTACTAAATACTTCACATCGGTGTTTTTCCCTATTTTAAACCCAACTCCTGTATATATAAAAAAAAAACACAAAAAAAAGGTTATTTTACAAAATGGGACTAATTTTGGCAATTCACCTTCCGGAAGGTTGAATTTTGGAGCGTCTTTTGCCCAGGCATAGATAATTTGCGACCCTTCCCCACATATTGGGCCCGTTTTATAATGACTAGACGATCCCTGCATTTCCCCGCAACTCCTAACCAAACCAAAGCATCATTAACCAAGCAATATAAATATATAAAACAACCGAATAAAAATATTTATACCAAGCGTCGTATTCTTTTCCTGGTGTTACACAACCATATAACAACATGTGATGTGCTGTATGGGAAGTTGCATTTGGTTTGAAACCAGCTGAAAAATATATATTTTTTAATTTTATTTTATTTTATTTATTTATTTATTATTTTAATTTTTTTTTTTTTACTTATATAATATGTTTTATCTTCATCCAATTTGACAGTCGTGCACAAATATGTTTCTGGCTATTTGAAAAATTAAAAAAAAAAATAAGTGACTAAATACATTGTATCGAAAGTATATATTGTGATATCTTATTTTAATCCTCTCGTCAAGCTGAGTCGAAAAATCATTGTTTCGTAGCCAAAAAATGTGCGCAACAATACAAAAACGCAAAAAAATAAAAATTTATATTATTTTACCAAGCTTTTTCGTTTGTTAACAATGGCTTGCATGTTTTTTGGCTAGAAAACAATGATTTTTCGACTCAACTTGACGAAAGGATTAAAATGAAATACCATAAGTATATATTTCGATACAATGCATTTCTCAGTCAATGACATTTTACCCCAACCTTGAGATAAAAAGAGTTAAACTTTTGCTCCAGACAAGTGCAATGCACCAGGTGGCGTTTTATATTGATTTTTAGTGCTGCACGTAACAGCTTACAAAACAAATATGAAGGTCAGGTGTGTTTGTTTGATGGGTGGAAGTGAGATATTTTTTAGGAAGATAAATATGGGTCGTTTCCGGATGACATTAGTACATATTCAAATATTTCTTTTTTATATCGGTGGGAAATTTTAAATAATTTTTTTTTGTCAACAGCTGTTGAGTTACGTCACGTTTCGGAGGATTAGTTATTGTTTATATACTTACTGCTAACGGTTGAACGTGTGGCATTAACAAAGGATAATCGTCGGATTTGTCATGAGCTGCGAGTGTATAAAATTGTCCAAAGCAACAGATGAGGAGGAAGGATGTTAGGTGTGCAACCATTGCGGTGAATTTGATCAATTAAACTCGTTGCTACGTTACTATATCGACTCCTGCGTCATGACAGTAGTGTGTGCTCGGTCACGTGGGAAGTTTCAAGAAGAAATTGTAGCCGATTGGCTGGTTCGAAATGTCAACTCATCAAGACATGAGGGCAAAGACCGAAGAACACATTTGACATTTTGACATTTATATTTATAAGAATTTAACTGTAAATGTTGTAAAAGTAAAAATAATAAAATAAATAAATAAATTAAATTTATTCACCGAAAGTAAACAATGATTCACTTATTAAATTAATCACAATTTGCATTTTATTGCAGATAGAAAGACTCTATTTAACAATTCGTGCACGAAACTCCCATTGATTAATGATAATGATCTATGCATTGTACTAGAAGTATATATTGTGATATGTTATTTTAATCCTCTAGTTGAGTTGAGTCGAAAAATCATTGCTTTGGAGTTTAAAAATGTGCGTGCCATTGTTAACAAACGAAAACGCTCGTAAAATATTTTAAAAAATTATTTACATTTGGGTTTTTGCGCACATTTTTTGGCTACGTAATAATGATTTTTTTAACTCAGCTCGACTAGAGGATTAAAATAAGATACCACAATATATACTTTCAGTACAATGGAAAAAAGTTCACTTTTTAGTTTCGTGCACGAATTGTTGGATAGAGTTTAGTCATATTTGCTGTTATTTAACTGTAAATATATTGTAAAAATAATAATAAATAAATAAATACATAAATACGTAAATATACGTAAATACGTGTGTGCAAATAGCCTCGGCCAATTAAATTTATTCACCGAAATTACACAATACTGTAGTTCAATTATTAAATTAATCGATTTAATGAAGCTTCGATGTGTAACTAAGAAATTTGCATTTTATTACAGGTTGCACTAAAAGATAGAAAACACCAGCAGTCATATTTGCTATTATAGGTAATGCATATTACCAGTTGCAAGGTGATCTTTTAACGTCCCAAATGCACTTTGGCACTCGACAGTCCAAACATTTGTATAGCTCAAAAAGTTGTTGCTTGACATTCTTTGATGGTGGTAATTCCGTTATTTATTGCCAATACTTTAGACTGGTTGGGGTATATCGTATAACATTTAGAGGACAAGGTAAATCCTAAGAAGTTTATAGAAGATTTTGACGGACTGGCCGTCAGGTTTTTTCTACGCAGCCAATCAAGCACATTGCAAACATGTTGTAATTGTTGCTCAAATGTATCACTAAAGTTGATAATATCATCTAAGTAATAAGCCAGAGCCCATTTATGCTTTGTAGGATCCAAATAACCAAACTTTGTCTATCATTCTCTGGAATGCACTAGTTACAGAGTTCAAACAGCATTTGTGTGAACTGAAGTGTGCCTTGTGTTTTCACAAAGATAATCATAAAATACAATGCTTTTAATTATTGATTTCCTTGCCCAACAATTAGAACATCTGCAATATTTTTACAATCTTTGTTTTTCATTAGATATAATTTCGTGTTTTAGTATGACAAACAATAGAGACTTTGCGATTTTTTGTACGAAAAAATTAAAATACGAAATCATAAAAAAATACGAAATTTTACTGTAGTGTGATTTCGTTTTAATGTGAATTTCGTAACAAAATAAAATAAATATTTTGTGGTTGATTTTGTGGTGTTTAAATAAAATGTGTTGCGCATGCACCTTTCCGCCTGCTTTGTTGTGTTCTGCCATTTTGACTCGGTCTAACTTCGGATGTAATAGCCCAAGTTAACGAATCATTTTTAATGATTAAACCGATCAGAAGGAACTTAATATGTAGGAAAAATGTATCTGTTATACTTTTAATAAATTTGTTAAAAGTTTTAATTATTTTAGTCGGCAGTCGGTAGTTGCCGGCAGTCGGTACGTTGAACAAACGAAGCAATGATGATGTTGACCCCATCTTTTCGTTCTTTTACCGTCTGACAAACAGTACCATCTTTTTTCTTATTATTTTGCGGTTTTAAAGTGATTTTTGATTTTGTTCTCTTGCCATTTTGGTTGATTTTCATTTTTTCTTAAATTTTTCGTATTTTCGGAATAGTCAATTATTATCGCAAAGTCTCTAATTTTTCAAACCTATCATACAAATCAAGTAAATAATAATCGACTAATTTGTCAATGGAAACAATAATCCAACAATTTGTATTTTCCAAGACATAGGCATGAAAATGACTTTTACATAATTTAATTTGTTTGGGATATTAGTAACATTGATTATAGTAAAAAATATTATAAATGCCCAAATTCTGTTTGCTTTATCGAAACTTTAGTAGGGATTGATAATAAAATCATTCTTGCTAAAGTTAGAACTTTGTGTAATAAAATACAGTTCCAAAAGTAAAGATGGCCTGCTTTTTTTATGTTTACAGCTTTTACTTCTTTTTATGAAAGTTAATAAGTCTTCAACAAAAGGAGTAGGTATTACACCTGAAAGTGTAGATATTACTCCAGACCTAAAGGTGTAGACATTACACCTATAGTCATTACTCCTACCAACAGGTGTAGCTACGTAACTCTCTAATAAGAGGTGTAGTTATTACTCCCACATGAAAGGTGTGCATGTTACACCCTTCTCATTGGGTGTCATGCCAACACCCATTAAACAGGAGTAAGTGCTATTCCTTTGCTTAGTTGTAAGCAGACACACCTTTTCTTAAGGTGTACTATAATTCCCTTCACAAAGGTGCACCAATTTACACCTATAAGGGAGTCCCCCACAGGACAAACACTTTACACCTATTTAGGTGTAATTTTACACTTTTTTTTCTATGTGTGTAGTCGCTCTTGCAGAGAAGGAGATAAAGGAGCAGAGGAAGAGTTTGATTTACTGTACTTTCGTCAACCATTTTCTCCCATATGTCTAGTATAGCACCTGCCATCTTCGCTGGAGTTGGTGGTTACTCAAAATAAAATGCAATGTTCGGAATGTCAATGTGATACCAGTCACGTTACTATTCTATTCTTTTCCATCCAAGTGCTACCCATTAAAATATGCTGTATTTCCTCGGAAACAACGGCATGCCAGTAATTACGAGTTTGACTAGTTTTTGACAAGGAAACAATTGGTCAATTAATAATCAAATAAACAAAATGTCGAAAAATTCGAATTATTAAATTTAATTCAGTCCGAAAAAAAAACAAGCAGTGCCATCCGATGGATAAAACTGAAACTAAATGTTGATTTATTTTAGTCGATACCTTAGGTACCCTGTTTTTCCTATTGTGGGGGCACCATGACATAGTTAATGGAACTCTGACCATAGCCAGTGTTCAGATGATTCATACTTTCTACCTGATTCTTGGTTTTGTCATGCCAACATCCTGTGTACCTGATAAAAATGTAACATTAAGCATCGTGCTGCAGCTAACCAATAACCACATAACGTCACAGAATAATTCTGTGATGACGTTTCCTAATCCTATGTAACGAGTCGAGCTATAGTTTTCAATCATCTTTAATCCCTATAAATTAACACTAGAATTAAAATTAAAATCATATACCAAATAATTCTGACTAAAAATTTTTTTATAGATGTCGCACCAACTTGGGAGTTTCCCCACGCATGCGCAACAATTGAGTTAACACAGCAAAGCACATGGCGCTGATCTGATGTCTAGTTATTTCGTCGCATTTTTTTCACATTAAAACTGCTTTGCACGAAGCACACAGTTTGAGCAAAAAACCAAATCAAAACGCAACGAAGAAAATGGGTATTCAAACATTACAGAAATTCATCGAAATCAACTGTCCGGGTGCGTGTGTGCCAGTGGATTTGCTGAAAATCGCACGAAGCGTATCCGTTCGTCGCGGAGGCTCCAACAACCGGCAAAAAAACAAACTATCGCTCGTTGTGGACGGAGAATGTTGTTTGGACCGCTTATACGGAGGTTTTTTCTCCGACTGGGTATGCGGTGGACAGTGGAACCGGATGGTTCAATTCCTAGCCGTTTTAATCCAGACAATTGAAAGCAACAACATGGAATTGGCCGTGTTTTTCAACGGCAGTCTGGAAACCCAGCGAATGAACGAGTGGATCGAGTTGCAGCAGAAAGAGCGCAAGAAAATGAATCAAGTGTTGAAACATGTCAACACTAAGGGAACACCGCCGCCCAAAGTGTGGTGGGCGCCGCCGATTTGTTTGACCACTTGTTTACGAATGGCGCTTCGTCATTTGAACATCACTGTGCTTTGTACGATGGACGATCATCACCAGGAAGTGATCGCTTATTGTCGCGAGAATGCATTTCACGGTCTCATGGCTGAGGATGCTGAGTATGCCATATTCGATCCGCCTCGTTATTTTTCTTCCGAGCAGTTGAAATTGACCTATAAGGTGTGAGCAATGTATTTGATATTATTAACCTGTGCCATACTGTGCTTCTGATCCTATACGAGTTGAGAAAATAACAAATTGAATATGAAATAATTTTTGTTTTTTGTTTATATATGTTTCGTAGCTAGAAAATGTGCGTAACAACACAAAAATGTGAATATAAACAAAAAGTTGCATTCGAAAATGAAAACCAAACTGGTTTTAGCCATTTTAAAATAGTTGTTTAAATCAAAACAATCTCCAGTTGGTAGTTTTAATCTTGGTTATTGGTTTTAAGGGTTTTAGCAGCATTCTGTACAGTGTTGGCCCTGCTACCGCTACTGTAGCGCCGCTAGTATTGTGCTACTTTTTTTTTGGAGTAGCGAGTAGCGAAAAATTGCTACTTCTTTAATAAAGTAGCAAAAATAAGCAATATTTTTCGCTACTTTATCGCTACTTTACTTGTACTTATACTGTCATAATACTAGCCAATGGTTAGTATTATGACAGTATTCAACTATTACTACACTGTATGTCGTTATTTTTCTTTAAAAAAATAAGTAAAAAGTAAAATAAAAAATAAAAAAAAAAATTATTTATTGGAGAAGTAGCGGAAAGTAGCGATAGCGACATATCGCTACTTCCTCATAAAAGTAGCGGTAGCGATTGCCTCTACAAAAATTAGTACCGCTACAGTAGCGGTAGCGCCGTACTATTTTCAGTAGTGGTGCCAACACTGATTCTGTACAGCCGTCTTGTAAACGATGTGTTTCTGAACTCTAAACTGAGGTTTTAGCAAATAAAACCTGCAGATTTTGTAGGTGGGGACATCATTTAACAACATCCTAACGATTCCATGAGAAATCGGCATAAAAATATGTAAGATTTGCGAAAAATAATGACAAACGGACATCAGAGAACGTTGTGGTCGCCGAAAATGCACCTACTTCGGCTACGATGTTTGTCAAAATAATTTCTTATATTTTTCACAAATTTTACTATTTTCTAGCTGAATTCGCATGGAATGTATTAGCCAATAGACAATTTATCAGCTAAATCTAATTTTTGATTTTGATTTTGACTTGGTTTAACGAAAACCACGATGGGCATGCGTAGTTGTTGGGTCAAAAGAGACTCTAAAGCCTAGTTCCGATGCACGCGTGAGTCAAAGCAGCAAAGCACCATCTGGTCTCACGTGCTTAGCTACATACGATAACGTGCTGAGAAGCACAGCGCGTTGGCTTGTATGCATCAGTGAAGAATGCGCATTAACGCGTGCATGAGAACCAGACTTAAGACGGTAGAGAAATGATTTTCTCTCTCTTCGGTATTGCGCAGGTTAAACCACTCTGATCTGCTGGTGATCTAATAAGGAAATGTCAATTAACCGTCAATTAACTTAATTTTATTTTTAAGGGTTCATTGGAAACCAAGGAATTCATTCTAGATGAAGTGGCCAAAGGATTGGATCTTCATCCCAATCGTTTTTGTGTTTTCGCAGCCCTCTTGGGGAATTATCTGTTGACCGAAGACGACTTAGCTGATTTTTATCAAGTTATATGTCCTGAATTTAAACTTTCGGTACTAAAGTATAATTTATAACAAAATTATTAATTAATAATTTTTTTCCGTCCATTTCAGCAGTCAATTCCGTCAGATGTTTTAATTCGATCGGTTTGTGCATTTGTTCGTGGCCTACCGAGCATTGTTAATTTAGATGCAGTTAGTGTTCACGTGTTTGGTGTGTCATCTGGCGATGACAGGGTTCATAAGTTCAAGCAGTGTGTACAGTATTACCTTAACGGAACCAAAGATGGCTTTCTTCGTTATCGACCTTCGAATAATGGTAAACTAGAAGAAAAAAATTAACTGAATTTTTAAATATTTTTTTTAGCTCGTAAATTTGAACCCGGCTATTATCCACCGCCACCTCGAATGTTTAATTCTACTCCTGTACAGAATAATTTACCCAAAAACACTAATGTTGAGCCCCCATCTACTCAAGGAGCTTATGAATCAATTCCTAATGGTGAAGATCCTTCGAGGTTTGCCTCCGAAACTATGGAAAGCGAAGTAAGCAATTATCTAAACCCTATTTACCCCAAGGTTGGGTAAAATGTCCATTGGCTGAAATTCTGAGATTGTATCGAAGGCATTTATTAAAACTTTATTTGCTAACGGGGACTATCATCCGCACTACCTTTCCTTTCTTCACCGTTTCAATATCCTTCTCTCTTGTCCATTCCAGGATTCCGCAGTGAATCCCTAATGAAGACCGAGTTTTATTAATTGATAGGGGAAATCAGAGTATCTGGAGACAGGCAGGAGAACTCTGAAAAAACTTCTTCGCTCATTTTTGGTACCGAAGCCTGGAGGCGAAACTGCGACCAATGTGGTGTGAGGCCACCATGAAGCTGGGTTTTCACTTGCGATTTTTCTGCTTTATCGCGCGAATTCCGCGCGGGAAAACAAACGTCAAAATTGCGTAATTTTTAAAATTGAAAACTTTTCAGATTTTTCTGTGTTTTTGCTGCATTTGGGAACCTAGAAAAATTTTCAATTTTGAAAATAGCGCAATTTTGAGGCAAAATAAGTTTTAAAAAACTGCAAAACGCAATAAAATCGCACGATTTTACCGCAAGTGAGAATCCAGCATTAGGCCATCGGCGTTTTCGTTTGTTAACAATGGCGTTCACGTTGATTTTTGTGACTTGGCTTTACGAGGGGATTAAAATGAGATTTCATAATATACACTTTCGATACAATGCATTTCTCAGTAAATGACATTTTACTGAGGGATACGACATTCGTTCGAATCTCTGACAAGGGGTTCCGAATCTTTCTGAATCCACATTGAATCTTTCCGAATTCCACTAGAATCTTCCGAATCCCAACCGAATCTTTTGAACCTTGTATCACAAAATTTGACAAAACATGTCCAAAAACCATTTGAATCCTGTTCGTATTCCATTTGAATTTTATGAATTTATACTAATTTTTCGAATCCAAAGCCGAATCCCTAAAATATCTGAAAGATTCGAATCTCTGACATGCAGATTTTGATTGTCGTTGCATTTTACCCAATCTTGGGGTAAAGGGAGTTTACTTCAATAGAGGTATCACTTAATTTTATTTTTTCAAACTTTTAACTGTCTTACAGTTGTCCAGTTTAAATGCTTATCAAGAAGCCACTGGTGGTGTAGTGTCAGTGGCACCGCAAATTGTTATCGAACCACCAACTCATTCACAGGTAAAACTAATTAAATCAAATTTTAATAATATTTTATTCATTTAAAATTTAGACCCAAGTTGAGAACTACGAGGATGTGCCAGTTTCTAATGCAACTGAAGGAGGATACGAGGAACCATTCGAAGGAAGTGATGGGCAGTCATCAGCGGGTGATTTTTCACTTTTAAATTACTGAGTCTTTTGGTTTATTTTAAAAAAATGTTATTAAAAACTTATATATTTTCTTTAAACTAAGCAAAAGTTGTTGTAGATGGGGCTCAGGCGTGGCTAAACGGTGCTTCGAGCGCCCCAGTTTCAGTTTCTTCGACACCGACATCGTCTCAAACTGGAGTGAGTTTCTGTGTTTTTTAATGTTTCAGCTGGAAGTCCTTGTCATAATGCCAGCAGCCAAAACCATCAGCAGCCAAATACTTCCACTGCATTATTAAATGGTGCGGGTTTACTGCTGTCTTCAAGCACGTCTTCTAGTTCAAGTTCGTCAAGTCCCAACCGCCTCAGTCCTGAGGTGACTTGGAGCTGCATCACATCCTCACATCACAAAGTTGCAGTGGTGGGAATCAATTTTCCCTATATTTAATAAATATTTTTTTATAGTTTTTTTTAAGAAAAAAAAAAAAAAATTAGTAAATATTATTATTATTATTGTTATTATTATGATTGGAGCCCGGATATGCACATTTAATTATTTTGAATTTTTTGGCGAAAAAGGCATAAAAGCCAAATTTGTCTATAAATGGATAAATGTACAATTTTTAATGGTATTTTAATAAAATTTCTCCAAATTTACGAAATTACGGATAAAATTTTGCTAAATTAAAAAATTTTTGGATAAAATTTCACCAAATTAAAAACTTTTTCAATAAAATTTCACAAAATTCAAAAATTTTCAATAAAATTGTACCAAATTCAACATTTTTTGAATTTAATTTTACATGTTTCATAAATTGGCATATTTTATGCGCCTAAAACTAATTTCATTAAGTTATTTTGCATGAATGTCTGGGCTCTAAGTATTATTATTATTTTTGTTTTATATTTTAACTTTTTTTTCAAGTTTGAGCTGCTGATGTTTGTCTTTGGTTGCTGGTTTTTTTTATTTAGACATTTTATACATTTTTCTTACTCATTTTAATCAGTTTATTTATTTATTTATTTATTTGATTAAGTATGTTGATTGCTTGTTTACAAAATGTTATGCTAACGTATTTAGTTTACTATTGTTTTATTTATTTATGGGCTTATTATTTTTAAAGATAAATTCTAGTAAACCAACAGCTGTATATATAAATGGTACTGGAATGCAATCCTTACCTAACGTGCCTCCAGAGGTAATGCGAACTGCCAGTGAGAGACATCAAAAAGGACTCATGTCCCCTTGGATTTATCAAATTCTATCGCAGGTTTTTTAGTTTATTTATTCATGTTTTTTATTTTTCTAATTATTAATATTTGTTGTATTCAGGGTGAAATTAAAATTCCAGTTAGCATTGAAGAGGAGTCGCCAAAAGAAGTACCTCAAGCGGCTCTCTTTTATCGTCCTATTAGACAAATGGTATACGCCATTGTATTCAACATTCATCACATGAATTTTCTTGCAAAGCAAAGAAGCGACCAGAAAAAGGATAAAGAACGTAATGGATAGATATTAGTTGGACTAATAATAATTACAGTCAAAACCCTGAATACGGGACACCTTTGGGACGGTCCAAAAACCATCCAAAAACCGTCCAAACTGTCTTCGTCTACAGAGCTGCCTGTCTACAGGGCGCAAAAACAAAGGGAAATGTTACTTTGTTGTCAAGCTGGGTTCTCACTTGCGATTTTTCCGCTTTATCGCGCGAATTCCGTGCGGAAAACTTTCGTCAAAATTGCGCCATTTTTAAAATTGAAAATTTTTCTAGGTTTTTTTGTGTTTTTGCTGCATGTGGGAACCTAGAAAAATTTTCAATTTCAAAAATATCGCAATTTTGAGGCAAAATAAGTTTTAAAAAACGGCAAAACGCAATAAAATTGTGCGATTTTACCGCAAGTGAGAATCCAGCATCACAGTTTTGGATGACGGTATGGTGCCTGTCTACAGGGCGTTGACAGTTTAGTGAAATATCATTTTTCTTTACTTTTAACCTTTAAGGCCTGTCCCATAATTTGTGCATACCGTATTATTCCACAATGGCCGACATGTCGGATAAAGTGAGGTTGAGCAGATTTGAGTTGCTGCTAAAGTCTTACTTTTTCTGAAATGTCGGAAAAAGTAGTTGTTTTTTTTTTTTTTTTTACTTTTTTTCGGAAAATTCGGAATATTCGCCGACCGCACTTCATCCGACACTGTCGGTATTACCAATTAATTGCACTGCATTGTTAAAATAAATATATAGAAACATGTTTTGCTCTATTTTAAGCATAATTTTACAATATCAGTGCATAGTTTATAACATGCTTTAAATAATGCAAAAGAGTGATTCTTACATGTCCTAAAATGACAGCCATCCTGAAAACGGTTAATAAATTTAGGAAATATATAAAATTAATATTACTAGCTTGTATAATTGCATCAACACAACACCTGTGTGTTGATATAGTAATAAGCTTTACACAATGTTTGGAATTTTTTTCCTTTATACTTTTAACATGGGTGCTGGCTTGCTAAAACCTTTATTTGGGACAGACCGTACAACAATAATAATTATAATGTTATGAATAATTCTTTAATTAGCTGAGAAACCAGGAGAAGTGACAATCAAGGAATGGGTTTGGACAAAAAACAACAACTTTAAAACGGTCGAGTTAGTGAAAGCAGTTCCCTTGGGATGGGCTGTTCCGACGGTTCAACGCTTGTGGTTCGGGGCAGCACTAGACGATAAAAAACGACGTTTACGTGCTTTTCTCACCTGTTTAAGCTCCGATACGCCGTTGATGCTAAACACCACTTACGTTCCTCAACATTTACTCATCATGTGTTGTGTGCTCAGGTTTAATTTTTTTTTTTATTT
The DNA here is from genome assembly GCA_000239455.1 of Strigamia maritima. Classification (NCBI taxonomy): domain Eukaryota; kingdom Metazoa; phylum Arthropoda; class Chilopoda; order Geophilomorpha; family Linotaeniidae; genus Strigamia; species Strigamia maritima. Next base: position 19,496 of record JH431178.1, read on the forward strand.
AATTAAAAATTAGGGAACAATTAATTAATCGAATTTATTATTTTTAAGGTACATGGTGTCGGGTAACGAACGACGTATTTTACGTAAACAAGAGCTTGATGCGTTTTTGGCACAATCTGTGTCTCCACAATTGATGGATGCACAGTTAATGCAAAATATGCAGCTTCCAGTGATCACCACACGTGGAATTCAGTTGGCAGCTCTTTTCATGCGTGGAGTGGAGTGTGCACTTTTTGCCAATGACGCTTGTGGAGCACCAGTACCTTGGTTGATGTGTTGTCCATGGCTATTTTTTGACGGCAAACTTTTTCATCATAAATTGCTCAAAGCTAATAATGCCAAAAATTTGGTTGAGATTTGTGATGTTCAGGTTAAATTGATTTAATTATTTTATTGTACTTTTTTTATTTTATTTTTAATTGCATCGTTAGGGTTCAAGATTTCAAAAAATCCATTTCCAGAAATCTGTGAAAATTTGAAAATCTGTTATTAACTTTCAACAACAATCTTTTGGTTCTAATCTAGGGTTATTAAACTTCTACTAAATTTCTTTTACCGCCTAAAGTGGGTGAAATGTCATTGACTGGATAATGCATCGTATGGAGAGTATACAGGGTGTTTAGTGAAAACTGTCCTTTGTAAATTTCTCCAAGTTGGGGGTAAATGGATGCCTGATCATTATGGTTTTGTAGGGAATGGGCCATGGCGAAGAGAATGGTCACACGATCTTTGACCTCAAAATGACCTTTTACGGAAATTGCAATGCTATCTCGGAAACTGCATAATATTTACCAAGTTTTTATTAGAAAGTTGTAGAACATGGTCTAATTAGTCTAAAAGTATAATTCAATGACAATTATGAGAAGATTCATGCAGAAACTTGTAGAAACTGCAGAGAAGATCAAGCCAATAGGGGAAAAAACTCTAAAATAACATTTTTTTGCTCCATGACATCACATATTACGAAGAAAGAAGTTATTTTGGAGTAAATCAAACTTTTTTCAATCACTTGATTTTTTGTAAGTTTATTTTTGCATGTTTTCTGCCTGATTTTGTGCAGATAGTTTTTTAATTTTTCTCATAATATTCATATAAAATCCAATTACCAATTAGATTATGCTCTACCTGGAACTTGGTAGCTACGATGCATGGTTTCTGAGATAGCATTAAGATTACCGCAAAATATTTCAATCCGCATTTATTCATGTGAAAAGTATGAATAAGCGCCAGTTATAGCAACTGAATAAGCGCGAACATCGAATTTGCACTTATTCATTTTCGCGCCAGTTATAGCGACTCAATGACATGCTCGTTTTCAGGCTAAGAATAAGCAGAACTTCCCAAAAACCAAGATTTTGTGTAAATACATTATACACAAGATGTACTCATTGAAATTCCACAGCAAAGGGCTGCTGACAGTCGCCCTTGCCAACACTTGCAAAGTCTGCTTGTTTTAGCCTGTTGTCGACAAAGAGACTGAAAACCTAAAAACTAATCAGTTAATGACATTTTACGCAACTTTGGGACTTGGGGTAAAAGCTGTTATGTTTTCCTAACTTAGGGAGTTTGATTAATTGCACTCGATGATATGTTACATCCGAATTTTCTTCTATATACTGTATTCTCTCGGAAAGAACAGCATGCCAGATGATGGCGAATCCGACCAGGGTGCCGGAAAATTTGAGCCTAAGATAGTCACAAAATACCAACAATAAAATCACTGCAAACTGTGATTTTTATTGGTGGAACCATAATATGATGTCATTTGTGACATCGAATCCACTGAATCACAGCCACGGTGCGGCCCAGTGGTCACACAGACTGCAACAAAACATATGAGCACCTAACGTAAAAATCACATCTTGCCAACTTTTCAAAATCTGGTCAAACTTGATTTTACCAGCATGCCATTCTTTCCGAGGGAATATGATACAATTTTTATTGTTTATAAAATATTCTTGTGATTGCATTTTAGATAAGTGAAGTGACTAAAGTGGAGCGAATGCGTCAAGCCGTTTTAGAGGGGCTCCAGGTGGAATTTGCACGCCCTCCACTTCCGGTTTTGGTTCCTCCTCCGCCTAATCGGATGCCGCCTAACAATTTCCCACCTCCACACCACATGATGAATGCGACTATGGGATTACCAGCACGAAACCGATCTCATGGATTAATACGTAATTTTTTAAATTCAATTTATAAACTGAATGCCTTATATTTTTTAATGATCATTAATTAGCTACAACAAACGATTTAATTCCTCGCGGTATGGGTGGACGTCGTGGAATGTTGGCCCGCGGAGGTCAATTGGAAATCGCCGGTGTAGTAGTCGGAAGTTGGGGCCCTAATTTTGGTGCCAGCGGTCGCGGACGTAATGTGCAAGTTCCACCCCAGGTCACATCTGTTGGTGGTGTCAGGCGGTAAGTTTTTGTTTGTAAACTATTTTTATCCCAAGGATGGGTGAAATGTCATTGGGTCGTTTGAATAAAGTGAAGTTGATGCTTTTACTTCATATTTTGAAGCAAATACTCTCATTCTTAAGAATAAAATTTTAAGTAAATGCTTTGACTTTGAAGCAAAATAGTTATATTTACTTCATGCTAGTAGTTTTTACTTAAATTAAAAGCATTTACTTTTTTTACTTAAATTTTGTATGAATAAACAGAAGGAAATGCTCTTATTTTTAGCAAATGCTTCAAAAATTTGAAGTCAGCTTTCGAGTATACTTTAGTCTGTTACTACAGCCATGGCCCTGCTATTTAACCCTCAAAGCCCTGAAATTTTGGAACAACGTAGAGCCCGATTAATAGGCACAATTGTGCCCGTTTGGAGTCTTTACTTTGAAGCGCTTTAGTGCTATTACTATGGTTATGATGGTTCTACTAACCGACACTAGGTGTCACCAACTGTGAAAAGGAAGACATGCAATCAAAATGTTGTTTTAAACAGCATGCAAGATGTTTTTAATCATTTATTTATAAATAACAATTATTTTTATTAATTTAATTTAAATTACAATTAGTCCCACATTAACTCAATGTGTTTCAAAGATGAAGGGTTAATGCTGTGTACGTTTGTTTAGTTTATATATAGGGGGCGCAATATTCTAAAAGTGCTCTCACTAGAGTAAACAACTAATTTAAGGGGACGATTTTGTCTTTTGACAATAACTTTTTTAATTTCTCTTTTTTTTATCAAATTAATTCAGAAAGTGTAAATTCATATTCTTAACAGCTACTGTAAATTTCAGATTTTTAAAAAAATTTAAAAAAAAATTTTGTATTCACAAATGCAGCTGGGCACAATTGTGTCATAGGTTGGGGCTTTGAGGGTTAATCATGTTTTTAATGCCAAAAAGCACTACAAATCACACATTGAAACTCGAGATGAACACTACTGGTTTAATAGTGAAAATGGGGAATGGTTTACAAATTATTTTCTCAGTGATTCCTAAGAATTATGAAGTAAAAGCATAAACTTCACTTTTTTCATATGACGCAATAAAGCAGGAAAATTAACAATAGAAATGTAGGTTAGGTTGAAGCAAAACCTTCACTGAAAAGAGCTTTTGCTACTGAGTAAAAGCAAACATTTATTCATATAAAATTGAGCATTTGCTTTTACTAGTTGCTTCTACTATGATTAGTAGAGTGAGATGGTTATCTCACTCCCACAGGCCACTAAACAAAAATGTGAAACTGGAAATGTAATGTTCCGGTAGTTGGCGCCACCATAGTGAATTGCTGTTTTCATAACATTTTTCGACATTTTTTAAACTTTTTTAAACTTATTTTTCAACATTTTCAACATTTTTAAACATTTTTTATCCCAAAACATATTTAAAAAACCAAAATTTATTAAAAATGACAGTTCCAGTCCATCTTTTATCTTAAAACCATCAAAAAACTCCACAATTTGTTACTCCACTAAAAAAAAACACATTTCAAAAATATCTGCTCAAACAAACTCCATTTATCACAATCCACAATAAAAGCTTCTAACATCGCAATCAAATCTTTATGACATTCTTGAAATGCGCCATATTCGTCGACCAAAACACTCCCCAAATACAAATAACACGATTGTTGCTGTACCTCGTACAATTTCACAATATGATCGACTAGTTGTTTGATTAAAGTCGCCAATTGACGACCAACGCATCGAATCATAAACCGAATGCATTTGCAATACTTTTCAACAATTCCAACATTGTTTTGAATTTAACTTGTTGTGTAACGAAAATATAAGAATGAGTTTGTCCATTTTCAACACTTAAATGAAGATGTCAGAGTTAAACAATTGAGAGAACAGCGATTAATGCAGTGGCGCCACTCTGGCGGGAATTACAGGCCGTGAAACCAACTTAGCCTGTGGGGGTGAGATAACCATCTCACTCTACTAATCATGCTTCTACTTAAAGCAAATGCTTTTACTTTTACTTTTTGCTTCAAGTAAATACTACATTTTTATTCATATGACCCAGTGTCTTAAAATGTCATTGTCTGAGAAATGGAAAGTATATATTATGGCATTTCATTGTTTCGTTCATAGATTATTGTTTCGTTGCCCAATTGCATTGTTAACAAAAGCAAACGCTTTTTATTCTCAATTACGTTTTTGTATTGTTGCGCTCATTTTTGGGCCAGGAAACAATTATTTTTTTCGACTTAGCTGGACGAGGGAATTAAAATGAGATATCATGAATATAGTTTTGATACAATAGGTGCGTTCAATATCGAGAAGTCGAAACAACTCTGCTCAGTGAAATGACATAAAAAATATCTCTTCCGGTTTTGACTTTTCTGACTTCTCAAAACCGGAAATGATATTTTTTATGTCATTTGGCTGAGAGGTCAAATTTATAAAAGGCAAAGAAGTCAAATAAGAAGTCATTTTTTTACACTAGAAGTTCACTTCTGTTGTGGTGCACATGCACAGTTGTGCTTTTCCTGCTTTGATTTAATCCAAACTGAGGTTTTAGCAAATAAAAACTGCTAATTTTGTAGGTGGGGATATCATTTAACAACTTCGTAACGATTCCTTGAGAAATCGGCATAAAAATAGGAAAGAGTTACGAAAAATAACGACAAATTGGGTGTACGGAGCGAACATCGTGGCTGTGGAACACGCATCTACGTCAGCCACGATGTTTGCTGATGTCTGTCAAAATAGTTTGTCATTTTTTTTCAAATTTTACTATTTTCTTGTTGGATTCTCATGGACTATATGCATACAACTTTATCCCGTGACTATCCAGTGACGACTGCTGTCCTTTTTTACAGCAGCCAATGAGGCAGTAATTTTTTTAATCCAGAATAGAGTCATGCTTGATTCCCACTTGGCAGAAATTCTGCCAGAGTGTAGAGTGTAGAAAGCAGCAGTGTTTACAAATTGCCTTCCTTAGCTGGCATTCATTTTTAAATTCTACTTTTCTGCACTTTTTTTGTCCAGTTTTCAGTCCACAGGTGGGAACCAACGACAGAAAAACATACTTTTCAGCTCTCAAAATTTTCTGCAGCAGAACATTTTCTGTCTGAGTTTCTGCCAAGTGGGAACCTAGCATCATAGACGCTTCAAACAACAAGTGATTTCTTTCAGTCACTTCTAGGGGGAGAAAACTTCCAAGCTCAGCCTCCTCGTGGTCTCTCTGAGTACTCCACTACAGCACTTTGTTTTTTTGCTGCAGTGGTGTTAATGGGTCCTCTGGTTATTTGTCTTTCCTTCTTTTTGCTCTTTTTTCCTTTCTGTGATTGATTGATAATTCTGCAATGGAATGTACGAATGTAGTGTTTATCAACGGTCAAATATGTTTGTTTGTGTCAGATTCAGTATGGCCTAAGTCGCCACTTGCGTCTATAAACATAATTCTATCTCTCAGTCACTTCTATAAGTCATTTAAATTGAAATCAAAATGACTTATTCATATTGAATGCATTTCTAATCCGATGACATTTTACCCAAAAAAGGGTAAAAGGAGTTTAATTGTTTTCTTTATATTAAGGTACAGCAACATGCCAAGTAATGGGTTAAGCCGAGGTGGTTACTCCGGCTACAGTGTACGTCGTGTCCCATTACGCTTGCGTAAAACTAGCCCTCAGTGCAATTTTACTAAAAAGAAGACACGCAAGTCACCGACGACAACATCCAAAATTGTCAATAGAGAAAACGAAGAAGAGAATGGATTACCTGCAGATAGGTAGTACATTATTTCTTTATTATGATTAAAATTTATATCTAGTATTTAATTTTGCTTAAATTTGTTTGGTTACAGTTATGTGCCGAGTACCCCTCATATAGGAGGCGGAGATGCAGTTGCGAACAACGTGATAATACCCAAAAGCAAAACGAATAATGTTGCAGAAGAGGACTGTGTCATAAAGACAGTCATCATGAAGAAGTCGTCCGAGCCTGTCACCACATTAGCATCATTGATAGATACTACTGCAACTACTTCACTGCCAACATCGAACGGCGATGGCGAAAAAGTGGAGGAATTGACGAATGTCAAATAGTGATAAGGATGGCTGTTGTTTTCTTTTTTGTGAAAGTAAAGAAGTTGATATATATAAAAAAAAATAATAATATTAAGTAAAACTTCTTAGGAATCTTTTTACTGTTTATAATAAATAAGAAAATAAGAAAAAATAGTTTATTTTTTATATATCTGTTATTTTGTTAACGAAAAAAAGGGAAGTTCTCAACTGCAAGTATTGGTTGTTGCCAACGTGCGGAAATTTGACTAATTGAATGGGGCATGGGAAGACAGACAATAAATTTGTTTGTTCTTGTTAATTTTTTGTACATGAGACATTTTTTTTGGGTGTTGAGAAAAATTATATTCATTTTTTTTTAATTACTGAAACAAATACAAGGAAGAAAAAAATGAAGTGGAGATTCCTATGAGGTGTTGCTCTACACAAATATTTAAATATTGTTAACTATCCATTTGTGTTTAAAAATTTAATTTCAATTAGTTACAACGAAAAACTTTGTACTACTGTGAGATTGTGAGTATCATTACTTACTTTAATTGAGGGAGATGACCACTAGACAAATGAAGTAAAACGTTTTTTGTTGGGTAGCCAAATCACAAAAAGAAGCACAAAATTTAGAAAAATTGTCCTAAAAATAATTAACTACAAACAATAATAAACTAATAATGCCAACCAATCATATTATCACATCAAACTGAGGAAAAATAACCACAGGGGTTGTTATACTGTATATTGATGTCACACAAAATCATCCGCCTTTCTGATGATTTCTGATGACATGTAAAAGAGGATTATAAAAATAAAAACACATTACATATGATATAAAAAGTGTATGAGTGAACGATAAATGGCAAAAAATTATTTCTTTTTCTGGTAATTTGGGACTTTTTGGTGGGAGGGGTCTAATGTGGCATCATATGATCAGCTCCATATTCACACACCAAAATTAGCTATGCTAAAACTTCGCTATGTGATACAATTTTGCATTTCGCTTATCCTAGCAGTAAATCTGAAATTTCTTAGCTAATAAAACTGATAATTTAGCTATTTATTGCTAGTTTCTTGCTATATTCAAAAAGAGCTTTAAAATGTCCAGGATTAAATAGATATTGATCCATTTCATTTTTTGCAGCTCAATATTAAACTGATGTTACATTGTTAAATTTCTTATAAAAACCATTGTACTTTTCATTCAAATGAGCTCTCACACTTTCCGCAGTTGTTATTCAATTTCGCCATATAATTATTCATAAAGTTGCAATTTCCATTTCGAGATTTAGTTTAGCGGGTGGTGACTGATTCCGCGCCCCCCTGCTTCCGCGCCGCTGTATCCGCGCGCGCTGCCCAAATCACCCCGATTCCGCACGGTCCAGAATCCGCGCTATAATAATTAAATAAAAAAAACTTACTGTCCCTATTCCGCGCCGGATAATTTTGGCCCTTAATCCGCGCCGGATAATTTTGGCCCCTAATCCGCGCCAGATAATTTTGTCTCCTAATTTGCGCCGTTCCTATTCCGCGCCAAATATTTTTTATCCCTATTTTGCGCCGTCCCATTCCGCGCCGTATATAAGTGATATGATATGAAATGATCTGCACTTCCGACTTACGACTTGATTCGACCGAATTTGAACGTAACTAGTGTTTTTTATTTGTTTGTTTTGATTGTCTTTCAACATTTTTGGTTTTTTCTTTCTTTTTTATCATTTGATTGATTTTTCTTATTTTTCATCATTTTTGATTGCTTTTTCTTTTTTTTCGTCATTTTTGATTGTTTTTGATTTGATTTTTCATCATTTTTGATTGTTTTTGATTCGACTGATATTCCAAAGGCTCTGACTTTGATCAAAGTGCCTGTATACAGCAAAGATGAAGGAACTTTATGGAATGACACAAGCTTCTTCATGTACCGGAACAACAAACTGACTGCAGCAGATCCAAATATCATGTGTAATTAGCCAAAATGCCCATGTATAGGCCGACTTAACTTAACAACACTAGGTTTTGAAAAACTTAAGGACCACGATCATGGAACTACTAGTTATGAAGTGCGACTAAAACTGTTTACACATGCATTGGTGCAAAATTCTCGTCGATTGAACCCGAATGCACCGAAGAAACTAGAATATGATCATCTGTGTGACATACCCTGATGTTGCTCAATGCAGAACTTACAAGAGCTTTACAACTATTCTTTCGAAGCATTCTTACGAAAGATATTCTGAAATTAGACAACCTAAATTCTTTCTACAGTTTTTTTGAGACACAGAAGGCGGTTGTAGAACTTGATCTTCGTTTGTCTTTTTTGTATGATGCGACACTGATTGGTGCTGATGGTTCTGTGAGTGTATTTTTTATTAATCGTGAATTGTGTGCCAAGCTCATGGAGAAATGCAATGAATTCCATACTGATGCAACTTTTAATGCAACTAAATTTCCAGATAGAAGTGCTGGTTCGTTTTATCAATTCCTAACCGTCCAGGGAATGTTGGTCAAGAAATTAATACCGTTTTGCTATGTATTAATGTAGAAGAATACTCAGGTTTCGTACGATTTAGTTTTTAATCATTTGGCTACTTGTATGCCGGGGTTGAAAGTTGCTTGTTTGTTTATGTGCGATTTTGAAACAGCGATGTACAAATCTCTGGAGCAATATTCCCCGGATTGCAACATAGTTCACTGCGTCTTTTATTATTGCGAGGCCATTTGAAGATAGGCGTTAAAACTTGGCTTAGAACCATTTTTCCGTATTGATGAATATTCTTGGGCAACTGTGCACCTACTTATGGCTCTTGCGTACATGCCTGCTTTACAGATCGTGATTGGATTATGGGTTATAAAGGCGAACTGGAATGCATCATCACACAGATCAATTAAATTTACTAAGGAGTGAACTTTGTGTTTGAGCTGTTGCATCGGACAAACAACTGTTTAGAATCGTGGCATTTGTCCTTGCTTGCAACATTGGGAAAGCACACCTTTCCGGTGCACTTTGTGGTTGCGTTATCGCAAGTTTCTCATAATGCTTCCATAGCATACACACGTCAAATTTGAGGATTGGACGATCACTATAAGAGTCGGTATTATATACTAAATGATTTAAGATCTGAGCCCATACAAGTAACTTCACTGCTGGACAGCTGAACGAGTTGGAGTTTCTTAAAGTTATTGCATATCGAGTGTCGACCATGTAAGAGGGCATACGTTTGGATTTTCCAGGTGGTCTTATACCGGATGGATTACTCGCAGCACCTCCGATTAGAATCGAGATTCCGGCCTTAAATGTGAATGGGCGTTACCATGTTCTTCCGATACCACCAAATCCGCCTACATTCTAACTAGAAGAAGTCATTTTTAATGCCACTCAATCTCAGACAATAAACTGACCGATAATGACATTGAGCATGAGAACAGCACACAAGACAGAGGACGAGGTTGTGGAAGAGGACGAGGTAGAGGGCGAGGTACTGGATGCTCACGCGGCCGGCCGAGGAGTCGAGGAAGGGGACAAGTAGCTCGTGAAGATAACGCACCTATTTCTCCACCTAGAACTCGATTACGTGGAATTAGAAGGACTCACTCTGATGTCCAATCAGACAGTGACGCACCTATTTCTCCACCTAGAACTCGAGCTCGAGTACAACTTGAAGCGGAAGCTGATTCTGAATTTGAAGTTGATGATCGTTTTTAGTCACGGACAACTGGAATCTCAACCCAGACAAGTGGTATGCATTGACACAACAAACAACAATGGAAGAACAAGCAAATTTGTCACTGGAAGTTTTAGAGAAACAGGCGCGAGGTTTAGAGTTTGTGCAGTTAATCATACCACAAACAATGCAGACTGTAGATGGAGATTCAATGCAGTGCAGCATCTGCACAATGTACTGAGTTAATGTGTTGTTTGAACATGGGAGTACAGACTTGCACCGGGCCTGTGCCATTGTGTGAAAGCAATGCACTTAGCTGAAATACAGATAAAATGTCCAATTTGTCAATTGTTGGTAACGGACCTAAAGAAATTGTGTCTGTAAGTAATTTTTTCATTTCAATTATAATAAATTTTCAATTTTTTATTTCATTATTTCATTTTTCAAAACAGCAATTTTTCCGTTTTCCTAGAGGGGAACTTTGCTGCAATACTGAATTGCTTATCAACTCATTGTTGGAGCGAATATGGGTTAGGAGTGTCTATGCACTCCTTCCATGTTACGTAATACTCCCTTGGGAATTACGACCCTTCATCATAGTAAAACAACCCTTTGTTGGCATTCCTGTCGTTTTTATTATTACTATTATTGTTATTATTATTATTATTTATTATAATTTTTTATTATTTAATTTGGCGCAAAATAGGGACGGCGTGGAATAGGGTCATCAAATTTATTCGGCGCGGAATAGAAATGCATCGGCGCGGATTAGAAAGCTATTAGTTGAATCTGGCGCGGTATCAGGATGGCATGGAATAGGGCACTTTCGGCGCGGAATCAGGACGGCACAGAATCGGGTAGCGCGGAATCAGGCATGGTCGAGTTTAGCATTGGTCAATTTTGAAAATTACAATTAACGAATTGATGAACTTTAGGTTAGTGGTTTGAGAAATTTCATCAGTGTCCCCAACACTGCCAAATTTTCACATACAAAAGCAACCACAGCAAAGCCCATCAAACAATAACAAACACCACCAAAAAAGAAATACTGTCCATAAAGAAGTGGATGGTGTGTTCTTGCATGGCTGAAAGGCTAATCTCTGTGCTTTCAAAAGCTGGCCTATGACTTGTCTCGTTTCAACAGCTTTGCTAATTTTGTGATCAGTGGTGTAGCTCCTCTATGGCCACTGGCCAGTGTGGCTTCATAGGTGCCAAAATTAGAGGCGAGAAGCAAATTCATTTTTTGAATTTTTATGTAATTGTTTTTAACAAAAGAAATTGACATTTGGCCATTGGCCATTTCTAGCTATGCCCCTGTTTGTGATATTTTTTTTATATAAGTACGACAACAAATTGATACTTGGAAGTATTGGAGTAAGCGCAAACAAAGTAATTTCAGCTTTATAACATTAACATTTGTAGAATTCAAACTGCAGCAATTATGGGAATTTGACCAAAAAAGTAATTATTTTGTTTTTCTGTATATAATGTTACTGTCACCATTCAAAAGCTTCAAATGAGAAAGAAGTATATTGGGAGAATTGCCAGGAAAAAACTATGGGTGTCAGAAAAGAAACAAAAAAAAAACCACAGATCATCATGCAGAGCAGACATCTGAAATTGAAATTGAAAGCAAATTATGGTGAAATAAATTAATTTGGATCAGATATTTGGTGAAAACCAGGGCACAGCAAGGTCTTTGGCTCACTTTAAAATTTGTCGTGGTGAGAACTGTCAGAATTCATTCATAGTAGTATTACTACAGAGTTGTGATTTTTGAGTAAAAAGTTAAAGGTTTTCCAAATAACTTTATATAAATGCACATAAAAATATTATTTTGCCAAATTTGGCGAAAAATGCATATTTTGCCAAATTTGCCGAAAAATGCATATTTTGCTAAATTTGCCGAAAAATGCATATTTTGCCAAATTTGCCGAAAAATGCATATTTTGCCAAATTTGCCGAAAAATGCATATTTTGCCGAAAAATGCATATTTTGCCGAAAAATGCATATTTTGCCGAAAAATGCATATTTTGCCGAAAAATGCATATTTTGCCGAAAAATGCATATTTTGCCAAATTTGCGAAAAATGCATATTTTGCCAAATTTGCCCAAAAATGCATATTTTGCCAAATTCGCCGAAAAATGCACCTATTTGCAATCTATATAATTTAAGATCAGTAACAAAACTTCGGATAAAGCGGAAATGCGACAAAGTTTGAAAGCTAAGTTTCTAAGTTTTCTGCGTTCAATTTCTAAATCGCTTATATAAGCAGTTTTGTTAGATGGGATCGGACACGAATTTATTGCGTGTAAAAAGGTCCCAGCTAATCCAATATGGACTATAGATAGATTATAATAAGAGGAAGAAATTGTTTTGCTACCCAAATTGAAATAATGATGAATATTGAATACACAGCGGCAGTTTAATTTTTGAAATGTTATAACTTACAAGGCTGAAATGTAGGGTTTTTGTGTTTTTGTTTGTTTATGTCCATGTATTAAGTCAAGTTTGTTGTGGTAAGAATTGAAAAAAGTGGCTAAACTCTATTTAACAATTCGTGCACAAAACTCCCAAAGGTTAATACGGTATCTTATTTTAATAAGATATCACAATATACACTTTCAGTATAATGCATAGGTCATTAACCTTTGTTGACCTAATCCTCTAGTTGAGATGAATCGAAAAATCATTGCTTTATAGTCCAAAAATATGCATGCCATTGTTAACAAACGAAAACGCTTGTAAAATATCTTTAAAAATTATTTTCATTTGGGTTTTTGTATTGTGGCGTATATTTTTTGGCTACGAAACAATAGGGGAATTCAGAAACTGTCGCAAAATTGCGCAAATGCGTAAGTGTGAAAATGTGATTTTACACATGTGCGCCCGAAGTGTCATAGGTTTCATGTTATAATATTGTGACTCACTCTGCGCACCTCTTGAGTGTGAGTGTGACTCGCCCATGTATGTGAGTCACCGAATTTATTATTATTATTATTATTTAATTCCATATATGTATAATACACTTTGGAAGGGGGCTGAGAAAAAAATAAACAAATAAACAGAAACAAGTCAAATGATCTCAATTACATCGTGAACAACCGATCAAAACATAACAAAAAACAACAAAAAACCTAGTTTCATCCAAAAGTCAATTACGGCTCACCGGCCCTCTTAGCCGCACACGGGAACTTAAAAGTAAACATTAGATCAAGAAGCTCCACATCCACACCACCCGCCAAGCACACCTCCCAATTACGCCATTTATCTGAGAACTCGCGCGTTGTCCTCAAGAGTGGGCATCGCACAAAAATATGATCCAAGGTCTCTGCCTCTCTCCCACACAGCCGACAGAGTTGCTCTCTCTCCACCAACTACTTCTTATCCCCTCTATGCTCATTCCCGCATCGTATTCTTGTCCACATCTCGCGGTTTGTGATAGAGATACACAGATCACGCAAATACTCCGTCTCCAAGAAATCCCGCTTAATCCTTCGATAATAAGGGCAAAAGGTGGAGTCATCAATCCGACGCCAACGCTTTTGAAGTCCCTGCTCGATCAACTTGTTTAACGCATCTTCCATCCAAAAAACAATGTTTTCAACCTGGTTCTGTCTCATGGCGGCGACCAGATCACAGCTACCGACGTTATTCACCATCCTCTCAAAATCTGCACACCATATAAATTTCGGATTGCAGTTTGGATTCATCATTTCTTTCAAGCAGATTAATGGCCATCGTTTTTCATCCATTTCCAAAATGTGCAAAACATACTTGAAAACCCGCTTCATTTCTGCGCACTCCAAATCGTTCCGGCTTAACTCCATTGCCCACAGATAGTCAGGAGTATTAAAATTGAGTCCAAGGATCATCTTCATATACTTTCCATTCACAATCTCGATTTCTTCTTGTCTCTTATTTCTCCAAATTTCCACACATTAACACCGGGAGCAATAATGATTGGAACAATGAAAGCTTATGTTTCATTGTCCGCATCCCCGATCTTCGGGTAATACTCCAAGAAGCATTAACAATCTTTTGTGCCTTTCCCCGGATAGTTGTCCGTGTGTTTAGTTGCCTAAACACATTCTTTGTCGAGAACCAAAATTCAAGGTATTTATACTTGTTAACCACCTCGATTGGTTGACTCCCAAAGGACCAGTGCTCCGCTGCCGCTTGCCTGCCACCCCGACAGAAGATCATAATTTTCGACTTCTGTACGTTCAGCACTAGGGAGTTCTTCTGCGTGTATCGTTCCAAATCCAGTAACATTTCAGTAAGCCCTTCCCTATCCACAGCAAAGGTCACTATATCATCCGCAAATTTAAGTGCAAAGATCTTGCTCTTCCCCATCACAACTCCACCAATGTTACGTTTGGTCCAGTTTTCCTCCAAATCGTTGATATAAAGACTAAAAAGTATTGGACTCAGGGGGCATCCCTGTCGCACCCCCTCTGTGGTCCAGAAAATGTCCGAGGAACCCAAACTGGTCATAACAATATTCTCCGTCCCACCATAAATTGACTTTAACATAGCAAACATTCGCCCACGTACCCCCATCTGCCATAACTTTTCAAACATCCTCTACTGATCTTATCGAAAGCAGCCTTAAAATCAATAAAGCAAGCAAAAAGCCCCCCTCCTCTCTTTCTGGTCCTGCCATTAATTAAAGCATTTAAAGTGAACAAATTGTCTCGGGTCCCATATCCTTTCCGAAAACCGGCTTGATTTTCCGTGATTATTCCCTCCTGTTCCGCCCAATCCTGGATTCTAGCCGCCATCATTGTAGTCATAATCTTGTATAACGTGTTTAACAAGGTGATACCCCGGTAGTTATTAGTGTCAGCCTCTTCTCCGGCTTTATATATCGGTATAATAACTCCAATTCTCCACTCTTTTGGGCAAACTTGTGTTCTCCAAATCACATTCAGAATCTCCAGTACGATTAATCGCGCAGATTTTGACATCGCCTTGTAAAACTCATTGATTGTAATGTCAATTCCTGGAGATTTCCCATTTTTCAGTTTGTTAATTGCTTTATTAAGCTCTTGCTCCTCAAACTCCCAATCCAACAATTCCACTGTCTTGAACAACAAATCTTCAATTTCTTGGTGCGGATTCACATCTTCGCTCACTAAATCAGTTCCATTCAGCAGTGTCATAAAATGATGTTTCCATGCATCCAGAGCGATTGCTTGTCCCTTACGATCTTTCACTTTCCGATAACTGTTGACCACCCTCCAAAAATCAGTTACGTCTTTGCTATTTCTAATCCTGTTCTATGTGTCATCATCTCGTTCCTTCTTCTTCCTGTGATACAGTAGACGTAATGCCTTTCTCGCCGCAATATAGATTAGCATATCTATCTCCTTGCGAGATCTTCGAAATTTATAGAGACAGCATCTAACGTTCCTCTTTTCTTGCATTCCCTATCAAACCAATGCTCCTCAACCCACCTCGTACCCGATCGTTTCACTTCAGCAGTCGTCGCAGCCCTCTGCATCCGCTCATTCAAATAAACCACCAGATTACTTAGGTCCCTGTCATTGTCGTTGACGATAAACTCTTGCAATTCTCGATCCAATTCCCCCGCGAAGGCAGCAGCCACAGTCTTGTCCCAACACCACCGCACCCGAGGTGCCGAAACAATACTTGGCTGCAGCACAGAAGACCAACCCAACATAACAAGTGGCAAATGATCCAACTCCGTTCTGGCCAAAACATCCAAACTAATATCCGAATTGTCATCCTTCACTATTGCGTAGTCGATCACTGAGGCACCCAGCGCCCCGATAAAGGTAAATTTTCCCGTATAATCTCCTCTAGAGCAACCATTTAATATCTTCAATGCATTATTATCGCAGAAAGTCAGCAACTTCTTCTCCTCAAAGTTCAACAATTCGTCCTCCGATTTACGTATAATAGCATCATCCTTTTCAGTAGTTACATTCTCAAGTCCAATCCGTGCATTAAAGTCGCCAATTAACAAAAGCTGCGCCCCAGTTCGAGTAGCCTCTTCTAAAACATTCGCCAAATCCTCGCTAAGGGAGTTAAGGTCCTCGTTACAGTAAGCCGAAACAATAATATCGTCCTGTCGCTTATCCCGATGCTTAACAAAAATAATAATTCCATACTTCCAGTCCGCGAAACGCCAAACAAGCCCTCCTTGTTTCCGAATCCCCACTAGTTGACCACCCTTGGCTCGTTCCTTCTTGTGGGTTCTCGTCGCCGGCAGCGTAGTCCACTCAAACTCCGTAGACAATCTTGTCAAAAAAGAGCGCTCCGACTTCTGTTCCATCCATGTCTCCAACAAAATAATAACATCATGGGTCAAAACAAAAGTCCAGAATTCCCTATTCTTAGAGAACACACCAGCCACATTCCAACAAGTAATTTTACCTGCAGAAACCGTCGTTCCATCTGCCCCCCTCTCAATCGTAAAATTGTACCGGTTGCCTCTCCCTTAATCGTTTTTTGGAATATGTATTGCATCTTCTCTCTCAGTGTCCTCTTCTCCAATCGAACTCAACAACGGGCCACCTTTATCCCGGTCTTGCGGTATAAAGTCTTCCATCTTCTGGCACCAAGTGTATCTCTTATCATCCACAATCAACACATCACGTCGTACATGCGCCACTTTTCCTCTTTCTCGAAGTCGTTTTGCTTCCTGGAACAGACGATTCCTCAATTCTTGCATTTCTTGTGAGTAGTCCTCATCAATAAATATTTTAGTCCCTTTTAGTTTACTACGGTGTCTTAAAATACTATTCCGTTCCTTTTCCTTGTCCAATTTAACTAATATTGGTCGCGGCCATTTATTCTTTTTCCCCAATCTAAAAGCACTAGCAATGCTGACTCTAATCCCATCTTCTTCGTTACTAAACCCTTAACTATAGTCTCTACATCCTCTTTCTCTTTTTCCTCTATTCCCTTTATCACTAAGTTCTTGCTGCGCAGTTTATTTTCCAAATAAATCAATCGGCTATTCTGTGCAGTCATTTGACGTTGAATGATTTCAAATTTTTCATTTTGCACGGCCTCTGTTGCTTCAATATCCTGTGACCGTTTTTCAGATAATTCCCTCCACTTCTCTTTATGGGATTCAATACTATCCAATCGTTTACAAATCTGTTCCAGTCCGCTTCTCATTTCATTCCGCATCGCAAGCCATAAATCGTGTGTAGTCATCTCAGGTTTCTCAAATTCACTTCCTGGGCTATCGGATTCACAAACTCTCTTGTTTGACTTGCTAATAACAGCCACATTCTTAGAATCTCGATTCTTCTGATACTCTCTAGGTGGTGTCCTCTGCAGCCCGCCTCGAGCAAGTTTCCCACCAGCACTCATCATAGGCACCAAAACTCAACAAAAAACACTGTAAATTACCAACAATGTGACTAAATTCCACTGTCAAAAGGCAGATGGTACTACTGACCAAAGTGCAATGTCCAGAGATTAGTTAGCTGTTAAATGCTAGTTATGATTAGTGCAGTTTTCACAAAATATGCCTTAATATTATAAAATTTCGACAGGAATAAATTAATAAAATGATGGGCCGAGTATGGAACTTTCCGCTCCGTTGAAACGGCCAAACAGCAAAAACGTCCAATTAATTGTTCAAAAGTTCCTCCGGTCCTTCACTTGCACTTCACGTGCCGCCGACGTCGCTCTCTAAAGCGCAAATAATCCCTCGCTGTTATCTTCGCACAGGTTGCAAAGTTAATTGCCACCGCAGCACACAATTCTCAGTCCTCGTATTAATTCACACTCGCTTCAGTTCTCCACTTCTCTCCGATCGCAGCAATCCACGGTAATCCATCCAAATCGTATGTAAGGAAAAAAAAATAAATCAGTCGAATTCGCAATAATATCATTCAAAACAGAAAGAAAAAAAAACTCACGGCCTGGCGTCACTCAACGTGAGCGACACCACGACAAAAAATAATCACGAAAATCACGATCTACTCCACCTAGGCCTAACCGAATCGTGGTGGCGGTCTCCAGCAAATCTTGCAACAACAGCACACAAAACAACAGCAAGCCAGCAACAACAACACCAAAATCAGTCCACAGATATCGTTTGCAGTTCCACATTAATAATATTCCATACAAAAATTCTCAACTGATCGTTCCGCAAAAAAAAGACGTTCATCTTGTTCAAAACGAACGCAGCGCCCCCCATGTATGTGAGTCACATACCATAATATTAGGCCTATGAGGCATCCGGTGTGTACGTGTGAAATCACATTTGCGCACTTATGCGAGTTTCTGAATATCCCTATTGATTTTTCGACTTGGCTCGACTAGAGGATTAAAATAAGATACCCCAATACGTATCTAAATACACTTTCAGTACAATGCAAAAGAGGTCACTTTTCAGTTTCGTGCACGAATTGTTGGATAGAGTTCTTTCATAATTTCCAGGGAATAAATAATTTGTTTGTAATTAGTAGTTACGGTATGACATTATACAGTGAACGCTCTCTAGACGGGACATACTGTAGATGGGCCAGCCCTGTATGTACATGGGACACATATTCCTGGACCCGAATCGTTTCAATCATTTTTAATACTAAATGCACCCTGTACACGGGCCAGCCCTGTATACGGGACAAGGGACGACACTAGATCCCAGTCTCGTGTATTCAATATCCGCCCTCTAGACTGGCCAAGATCCACTGATTGGTGAAAAAAATCATTACTTTTACACTTTTTCATTAATTTTTTTATTTTTTTTGAAAAAATTCTGTAGACGGGACACTTGGCTTGTGTCCAGTCTACAGGACGTCACCCACAAGGCTGGACTCTCTGTAGACAGGACGCTTTTTTCCGGACCCGACGGTGTCCCGCCTAGAGAGCGTTCACTGTATTTACAAACTTAGTTTTAAAGGAAATTAATTTAATTGCCATCACAGATGCTAAATGGTTTCTCACAGTTTCAATTTCAAGAAAACACAAGCAAGCACTTACAGATCTTCGTCCGCTTAACGCACAAACAAAATCACAAGTCGCATTCTTAGGACTTCTGTGCTGGTGGTCGAATCCTTCTCAAAGACTTCTACAAATCAATTGGATGAAAATTTGACTATGCCCAATATTGTTATCGGTTTGTCTAATACGTCCTACCTGTTCAACTGCTGACTATAGTGACATTTGTCAATTCACATAATTTTGTTAATCTTTGATTAAGATGTGTAATTACAGTTAGTTAACTGTGTGTGAAATTTCACATGCTGTAATAATATAATAAATAGACTGTACCTGTTATATTGCCTAGTTTTTTAATAGAAAATAGTTGATCAGCTAATGACTTTGTTATTTAATTATTGATGTGATGTAATTGTAAAGCATTCATGGATATTTGATGTATTGTATCAGCAAATAACATGTAAGAAATTGATAGGGAAGAATTCAAGAGAGCTATGAAATTTCCATATGAATAGTTGTGTTTTATGATCCTACCTAGCGAGTCACGGGGATTCGGGTAACACTCTATAATCATATATTGTGTGATGATATGACCAATACAGCTGCCTACATATTGGATGTTACAACCTTCTGGAATAAATTTTTCTTTTGGATTTTATTGAATGATTCAATGACCGCATCAAATGTTGAATACACATCATGACCAATGCGAGGAGAGAGAGAGAGAGAGAGAGAATACAGTCTTTTTCAGGTTCCTAAAATTCGTTTTTAGGATGCTAAAATGTTCATTCAGTTGAATAAAATGTTCAATCAGTTGAATAAAATGCAAATTCAGATTAATAAAATTCTCTTTCGGAAAATAAAATATCTTTTCAGGTGAAAAAAATTTCATTCAGTTAGAAAAAATCTTGATTCAGTTTAATAAAAAATACAAATTCAGAATAAAATATGCAAATTCAGAATAAAATATGCAAATTCAGAATAAAATATGCAAATTCAGAATAAAATATGCAAATTCAGAATAAAATATGCAAATTCAGAATAAAATATGCAAATTCAGAATAAAATATGCAAATTCAGAATAAAATATGCAAATTCAAAATAAAATATGCAAAATTCAGAATAAAATATGCAAATTCAGAATAAAATATGCAAATTCAAAATAAAATATGCAAATTAAGAATAAAATATGCAAATTCAGAATAAAAAATGCAAAAAAAATTAGCAGAAATTAAGCAATGGGTAGACATTTATTGGATCCTATGCATTTATTATGTAATGTATTCATAAAAACAATTAAAATTTGGACTCATGTTACATAAGGCCCAATGCCAAATAATGGGGGCCCATATATTACAGGTTTGCCTAATGCAAATTTGGGGCCCATGCATTAAAGAGTCTGAAATTTACACAGGGGGCTTCCATAAATGAAGTCACGCCAAAATTAAGAATTTTTAGACCCCTCCCCCCTACTGTCACACTGGTGTCACAGTTGGCCATCACCCCCATCCCCCCACGTCACGTCACAAATATCATTTCCCCCCTATGTAAATACTTCCTAAAATTCTTTCCAAATTTCGGAAACTTTAAGATCCAATTGCGTATGAAATAGCTTTCGGTTTAAATTTTTACAAGCATTAAAAAAATCAATGTACAATTTAGTATTGTCCATTTAAATTCAATGATTTGATTCAATTTTTAGTCATTTACAAATTGTGTAGTTTGTTTTCTCAAATTTTGCAGATGTGACGTCACGCTCAAGCTTGACCCCCACCCTCCCGTGTCACCAACTTGTCACACTTATCCTAACCCCCCCCTTCTTCCGTGACGTCATTTATGAAAGCCCCCTCACAAGAGTAGGGTCTCATGGCCCCATGGGGCCCTACTCTTGAAAGCCTTATTTTTGGAGGCCCTATTCTTGGAAATCCTATTTATTATTAAATTATTATTATTATTATTATTATTATTAAAACTATTATTTATTTATTCTTATATTTCAATTTACGTAAGTCGGGAGACAAACCTTGTATGTCAGGTATTGTCTACAGGGAAAACCTGCACAACATACGGCACCGTTTGGGTCGCATATTACTCCAGCCCAAATACATCCGCTATATGAAAATAATAAGATTTATAAAAATACCGAAAGGATAATATTAATTTAGTTATAAACCCTTTCAGGGAAATAAAATTAGCATGAGAGAAGTTAATAATAGACAAAATTTGGACAATCCTAAAAATTTTTTTTTTAATATTTGCTAATTTTATAATTCATTATTCAATACTCACGGAGTAGGATCATCCTGTAACTCTACTACATTTACTATTTGTAGAGCTACTTCTTTAGCTGCACTTGTCTGACCACTTGTATTATTTGAAACAATTGATATGAGGAAAACATGTAATGATTTTGGAAAGCATTTCTGTTGCTGTCATGTCATCAGCTAGAAAGATAAGCAATACTATGACCGAATTTTTGCTTTTATTAGTTGAATATGTGGAGAAAACACGTGACAAATCTGGTGATGTAATAAAACGTTTTAACTAGGAACAGCGTGAAACAATCAACACTGTTACCCACCAAATGATTGGGATCAGCTGGTAGGGCATTTAAAAAAGCTAATAAATTTTGATGAGTATTGCAAAAACGCATTAAAATTGGACAATAAATGGGAAAATGTCAAAAATCTCAATAAAATTTCAGACTTTTGCTAACCACCAAGATAACTGCGCATGTGCAGAGCACGCTCGGTTGCGCTCTCTGACGATAGGTGAAAAGGCAATTGTATATCTAATGGCCTCAATGGATTATCACAAAAAAATTAAAATAAAACGAGAGATTGCCTTTTGGGGTTTAATGCTCCAGATATATTTATTATATATTATTGTTTATTTATGCATTTATTTACAGGCATTATTTCTAGTTGTCTTATAACTAAGTCTGTTATTTGTTTGTATATTTTGCCAACAGATGGCACCGGTATAACTTTTGGTTTGCTCTGTCTAGTAGTCACATGACATCTTACACTGTCTCATGCCATGTGACATCACACACTGCCTCTACTGTCAGTCAAGATGGCTGCTCCTATGTGCTCTCTTAATTTATTAGTTTGTAGTAAGTTTTTATATTATTTGGCAATTAAATTGTTTTGGTTTTTACTTTTTATAAACCATTGAGTCATTCTGTGTGCCTGCATAATGCGTACTCACATGCGCACATCACGAGTAAGCCTACTCATTTTCGTACATCGCGTTTGCTCATCACTCAGGGCCCCCATAGGGCCCCCATAGGTTCATGTGAAGTACCTCGAGGGGCTCATTAGCTACTAGCAGACTTTCAGACTTAAATCCTGCCCTGGTAGATTTAGACAACTCACAATTGTCCCAAATGGCATTTCACACCTTTTGGTGCAACTCAATACCCTTAACATTAACATTGTTCAATAAATAATTTAAACCCTTTGTGTACATGTGTCCAAAACGTTGGTGCCACATGTTCACAGAAACACTGTAATTCTCAGGCTTGCCCATGGGACTTGGCTCTGTTGCACGAGTTTCAGACTTATTTAAATTAGAATTACTACTCTGTCTGTACTTAACAGGCCCCTGAATACGGTAGAGTCCATCCTCTAATTTACCGTACAATGAGCAAATCCTGGAATTAGTTTTATACACTTTCATTAAATTATTATAAATTGACACATGGTATTTTGCACAATCGATTTTGCCAATAGAAATAAGGTTACGCTTAAAGTTCTTTACAAAGTACACTTTTAGAAGTTTGATCTCATGAGGGGCTCCTTGCACTTGCACTATGAGCTCAATTGTACCACGACCGGTGATACTTGATGAGCCCTCACCCAACTCTAGGCGCATGGGTTGGAGTTCTTCAAACTCGCAGAACATTTCTTTGTTACTACAAACATGGTGTGATGCACATGAATCCAATGAGGTGACATCCACACTGCACACCTGAGGTGACTTTGGAACAGTTGGTTCACTTGGTGCATTGGCAAACCATGCAGACTGTGGCTTGTGCCCTTCAGCCGGTACGCTTGATGCCCACTTCAGCGTCTTCCTCGACCACGGCCACGCCCTTGTTGCTGTGGTTGGCCCTGCTGTGGCTGCTGAGACCTTGGCACCTTCGGGTTGGTGCAATCACGTGCGTAGTGACCCTTGATGCCACAGTTGTAGCAGGTGATTGACTGGAGATGAGCCTTGCTGTCACTGGATGAAACACTACTATCACTCACTACACTATGGCCTTTAAGACTTAATGAATAAGCCGTAGACGCCTTGAGAGATTTTTCACTAAGTTTCCTGCGGTTGTTTTCTAACAATAATGCTTCCTGAACCTTCTCATAGGTGAAGTTGACTTTCTGCCATTGGTAGATTGATTGAATCTGTAATTCAAAATCCTTTCCAACACGTGAGCAGAATATAGGCTTTAATCTGGACTTCGGGCTTCAATTTTGCATTGGTGGCGATTAAGTCATTTTCTGCTTTCTCTAGTTGACTTATGAAGGTGTAGAGCTCCTCATTTTCCAGTTTGCGGATCCCATAGAACGTTTCCACAAGTGAAGCTTCTCTGGCAATAGAGCTGGGCTCAAATAGCTTCTTAAGGTGGAGCCAAACCGCTTGTGTATTCTCGCACTTCATTTGCAGGTTGCAAACGTGGAACAAGGCTCTGGAGGATGATAGCCCGTGATTTTGTCTTTTCCTTAGCAAATTTCTCCTTTTCCTGTGCAGAAGCTGTGGCTGAGGGCTCTTCTTGCTTGCCAACTGCAAAAGACCAAATTCCTTTATCTTCTCTGCACGTCAACACACCACTGGACATAATTGGTGCGGTCCAGTTTAAGTATCCCGGAGGCTGCTGACTTGGTTATGTCCTTCTTGGACATCTTGGTGATCTGAAAAACTCAAAAGACAAGACAATTTCTGCTCAAATTGAAGAATTCGCAATTTTTTACTGATTTTTGTCCAAATTCACTTTTGGGCAATTTTGGATGCTTGTCCTGTTCCAATCAACCACCCTCTGCTACCAATTGTTGTGGAATACGTTTGGCCAGGACCTACGAGCACCGTAATGGTGAAAAATTGGTGGAAATCAAATTTTTGCAATTTTTTGAAACTTTTTGATTTTGGACGGAAAATCCGAGATCGCTCGGCGGAACCCGGTGGCTCGGCTGCAGCCAAAAGTATACGCGATTCCCGTCGACCCAAAAGTCGGCCCTAAATATGGTTCTGAGCGCTCCGGCGATAGGCTGGCTGGCTGTGTTCCTCGTACCTTGTTTGGTATCTGGCAGTAGTTTCAGCATTTTTGCCCAACTGGTACGCACTGGACATGGAAAATACCGCTATGAGGTGAAACCAAAATGCACCTAATGGTGCTTTGCTGTGGTACGATGTAGGGAGTTCGTGCTGAATTCCAGCCGCGTGTGGGACGAACGGCTTCTGGCTGACGTACGTGAACTTCGATTCGCGCACTACGTCTCGGAATCGGCGACGTGACTCTGCGTACTTCTTCGGCCGCGTAAAGGCTCTCGGCGGCCGCAGACAAACTGCTTATATGCCGCAAGGGAATTAATGCATGTAATTTCGAGAAAAGTCACTCTTAAACAGTCCAAACATGTAAAACAACTTGTTTATTCACAGGAGCACTTCACAGGCGCCATCTTGGCTGCACCTGGGCAGGAAGTAGAAGGCCTGGGACAAATTGTAGCCTCAAGCTGAATAAAAGCATTAAATCATTCCTAAAAATAGCCACTCATCACCTAGGTGATGGAAATGCTTTGTAAAATAGAGAACTGATGTCATACATGTAGATCACTTGACATGCAGTTCTGTAAAAGGAGAAATGACAAACAAATGGACCAAATTGGTGCAGAAAATACATGAAATCAATAACTACCAATTTGGTAAACTGGCCAAGATCATTAACTACAATTAATAAATTCCAAAATAACTGTTAATGATCAATAATTGCCAAAATGAATTTACAGACAATATTTCTAAATGCCTAATTGGCAATTATTATAACACGGACCTTTGTTATAACTACAAAAAGGATCAGAGCTGTGTTATGACAATCTCTGACATAAACACAGCCATAATTAGGGTGAAATCACATGTTGGATTTACTAAACACCTACACATCAATGCTTCCACTACTTAATTAAATAGAAATTCGAATATGGTAGCAGAGGGTGGTTACAGAGAAGCCCAACCTTGTCCCTTGTTGTCAATTTGGGACTATATCCGTAAGTTAACTCGAAATTTTACATTTTTCGTTTTGACTGATTTGAATTTTCATTTTACACATGTCAATGAGCCAATCCATGATGTCAACTACCGGGAATGACCAGATGACAACCAAAATCCCCATCCTAGGAATCAACAACTATGAATCTTGGAAAAAGTTCATGAAAATGTATTTGAAGTCCGAGGGATTATGGGGATACGTCGATGAGACTACAAAGCTGCCAGACAAGCCGACTCAAAAGGAACTGGACAAATTTGCAAAGAAGCGTGACTGTGCTTTTGGATATATTTATATTCATGTCTCGGAGGTGAAGAAGTCAGCCATTGATGAATGTGCTAGCCAGCAGAGACTTGGTCACTACTTGAACGCATCTATGAGCCGAGTTCTAGAGCCAGACAGGCCCAAAAGCGGCGAGAATTTCTTCAATTGCGTCTCGAGCAAAATGAAAAAGTGTCAGATTTTCTCTTGAGTGGACCACGCTGTCAGCAACTTAAAATCATTAAAGAAGAGGTTTTTCCACGACACCACGCCTATCAGTACTTTGACTTTCTACCCGCCGAGTACGATCAAGCAACATTTGCGATATATCACTCGAGTGATGCGGACTTTCAAGTGCAAAAAGTTGCAGATCAGCTTCTCGCCGAGTAAGTGCGTTTAAAGAGCATGGCAGGTCGAAATGGTTAATGATTCTCGTAGTATTCAAGCCTATGCGAGCAGCAATAGTCGTCCTAACGCGTACCAGCAACCGCAGAGGTCTTTCAACTGCGGCAAATCTGGACATACAATGCCCACATCCGCGCCAACGGAGAGACAAATCCAACAACCGAAGGAATGACAACAGGAGTTCAGGCAACAGGAACAGTAATCAGAGCGCAGACCCCGAAATCGCAACCGTAACTACAGTTCCAGGCGTGACTGTGTGCGATCTAATTCTGCATCTAACACCGTGCGTGAAGGAGCGTATTTTGTTGCAAAAGAAGAGAATTGTGTGAACTCTGTGTCAAATTTTACTAACAAGGCAATTGCTAATTCTGAAGTTGTGACGATCTGGCTTTTCAGAACTCGTATATTCAGCAATATCGAGTGAATATCAAAAGTGCAGAGTAATCAAACGTGGAAAAAGAACTTGCATAAAACCTCCACTTAACGAAATAAGAACATAAAACCTTAACAACAATAGGGAAATCTAGAGACTTGTGCAAACTGGATCGAAAATGAATCATAAATAATTATAACAACACAGGAACTTCTCAAATCATAACATTTATTCTAGATAATCGCAAAATACAATTATCTGATCTTAAATTATATCAAAATATAACAATAACAGAGATATAAACATAAATCATAGAAACTAAATTAATCTAATAGAAGGAAAACTTGCATTTAACTAATAAACAATAACTATAACAAAATAATAATTACTAAAGATGTTTTCCGGCATTCTTGGTCCTATTTTCGGGCTCCTAACTGGGTGCACAATGCGATCCATACGTCATTCATGATTTATAACGTCACAAACTATATAGTGATATCACGTGGTATCGCCGATACAGTAAATGACACTGATTTACGATCGGAATCGATCATAAATCAGCCAAAGAGACACTGAATACTTTACAAATAAATTAGTGAGAAGAAACTGGTTAAATGGAATCAAAGAGATTCCTGGGCCAAAGAAATGGCACTCCGCATTATAACCAAACATGTTGTTTCAAGTGACAGTCGACAATCCTTCCGATACGGTAAGAATTGTAACCTGGCCAGGGTGATCTCAGCATAACAATGCAAAGCCATACGATAAATTAACATACAAAAGTAACAAGTTATATTCTCGGTATATATACCTTCTGCTTTTTACGGCAGGTAAGCTACGGACTTTACGGATTTGAATCCTACCGGTTCACAAACTACAAGGTGATAAAGACTCTATATTCACAGGTACAGTTATACACAAACAATCATACAGATTCACAAAATTCAATACAAAGACTCAGAATAAGCTCTTGCAAGAACTTATATATCATGAAACCATGGGATTTTCTGAGTTTCCCCCAATCAGGGGACAGAGATACTGATAAGCAGATTATCTGATTTGCGTATCAGTGATTCATAATGAGTCATACTGATTTAATCCAATCAAATCAATTCCTTGTTTGAGGTTTTGTGAACCTCTTAGAATATCTTAAATATTCAAAAAGCACATGGTAATATTTAGGGTTAACTTTATTTATATCTATAATTAAAGTATTCTTATCCCTAAATAGTCTTATTTTACTTGAATAAACATTACAACAATATTTACGCTACAACAATCATCTTTATCTATGATTTTATCGTCAAATTTGTACAAACAATGAATCACAGAATTCATTGTTTATTTCTAACTTATATTTATCCAAATATAAGAGATACATACATCTCTTTACTCATCCTATGAATGAATTAAAGTCTTATTTCTATGAAAAACAATTATTCTCATTTTAAACTTGGCGTGATTTTGGTAAATCACGTCCTCTAGTGGCAAATTACAACTTACTACAGTATTGAACCATCACAAAGTGTCTGTTAAAATCAAACATTGGGTTGTAGATTGTGTTGCAAGTGATCATATTACTTATAATCGTGATTGGTTTTCAACATTTACTGAGTTAGTACCATTTAAGCTCCGATTAGGTCAGGGTACATCACTTGTGACTGGCAAAGGTGATATTTTTTTACAATCTGTTATTGATGGAGTAATTTGTAGGCAAACTTTAAAAGATGTGTTATTTGCTCCTGATTTTAATGTCAATTTAATTTCAGTTTCATGTATGGATAAAGCGCGTTATCATGCTCATATTTATGATTATACTAACTGTTTATGCTGATAAATTTAAAGAGCCATTATTGATAGCAGTCTTAGAGCATGGCCTATATCATGTAAAGAGAGCAGAAATTAAACATAAGTCAGCTAAAGTCAATATTACTCAAATTGTGGTGACTAGTGTTATTAGTAATTAATAAAGTGTAAATTAATTAATCTCGTATTTATTATACTTTTATTGTACGGCGAGAGTTTACCCTCGCTATAGTACGAACATTCTCCACTAAGAATGTTGGGGGAGTTGAGATGACTCAACTCCTTTGTAGTCACATTTCGTAGGGGATTAGCACCCCTCTTCACAACCTGTTTGGTCATGTGACACCAAGAGTATAAAAGCTCTTGCAACAGGAAGTTTCGCCAGATTATTCCAGAGAACCAAGGTAAACCACAGAGCATCAAACTTCCTCGCCAGATCAGGTCCCGTAAAATACAGGGATTGACTGAGGACCCGATGCTACGGATACACACCGATTAACTCACAGGACTGCTGTAGTTTAAGCGCCAGGACCTACGAATATAGAAGGATATTCGTTAAATCAACCTTAAACTCAACCACCAAACACTACAAAGGGAAACCCCTTTGTTCAAACATTCACGTGTGTGCAAGGCCTAGCCAACGACACGTGTTTCCCCACGCCTAAAGGGAGCGATAAACTTTGCAAAGTTAAGCAAATAGACCAACGCGATATAACTGAAGACCCAACCGAATAACTGAAGAACCCTAGACAACAGACCAACTACCCGGATTCAGACTAAACCAGAATAACTTCTAGTTTAGCATCCAATCGTGACCGAACCGAATTCAGGACTCGCAATAAGATTTTATCGCATCAAACTCGTAAATTTGTTAACAATAGATCAAGATAAATCTCGATCCTATCTGTATAAAGTTAGACTTAGTTTAATAAAGAATTACGTTTATTTTATATCGCTCGTATTATCATTCAATTCTCGTTAATTGCTATAAAAAGGATAGACAAAGGTTACAACACTTGGGGGCCCATCCGGAATCTTAGTATTGGAAATCATCCTATTCTGAGATCAACCCAAGAAAGCGATTTGTTAAGAGAATTTTATTACGACTTTGCGAATAAAATCTAACAAACATGGTGCGAAAAGACGAAAAAAACGTACCCGTTGCTTAGGGAAAAATCCCAAAGACGAAAACCCAAGAAATATGAAGATTTCGAAGAACAAAATTCTGAAGCTATTCCTCCATCCGATCAGGAACTTGAACAAGAAAACCAATTCACAGACGAAGATGTAGACATCAATGTCCATGAATCGGAAAACAATGACTCCTCCGAGGAGGATGACACCCAGCACGAAGAGGCTACTCCACCAGCTTGGGTGACAACCCTCATCGACGAGCCACTGGCTCTGGTCGAATTCATAAATAATGCTCGAATGCAACGAGTCGACACCTCCGAATGAGTACCTGTCTGAATATATTTTGCTTATCGGAGCCGCTTTATCGGACAAGGAAACGCGAAAAGAGAACAACCTCGAACTGGGGGAATCCACCCACAGACGAGAGGAATTCGAAAAAGAGAGTATGACGTAATTAATCCAGATCGAGAACCATACGTCTCGCGAGATTATCCAATCCTCGAGACAAAGCTATCCCACAAGTCATTCGCCACGTGGAAGTTGTACTGACAACCACGCGCTAGAAGTTCGCCAAATTTTAACAAAGGAAAACCTAAGTTGGAAACAATGCGAAAAAATTGGAAGGAATCGGATGGAAAACCATCTGATTCAGAAAGTGACGAAGTCTTGTTTGACCGGCTTAAAAGGGAAATTAAGATTGATGAAGATGCCTTCGTTGATCCAATTCCAGCCGATGAAGAGGTAAGATCGTAAAAAACAAAACTAATACCAAAGGAGAGGGTAAACCCTGTCCTAACCGAAGAAATAAGTTGTTATAACCACTAATATTAATTAACAATCAATTATTTGAATTTGTTCTATTTATTGATTATATTATTATGTTGTATATGTTACCAGTAAGTCACTGTATGATTTTATGTTTAGAGTTATTTTATGTGTTGGCCATTCTAAGCCTCCGTAGATTTGGCACCAGTTGTCATGGTTTTTAAATAAAATTTAGCACTCACGTTTTTGCCTGTGATGATACAACATCTCGTGTGTTTTTTTCCTCTACTCCAACACCAATTTTTGCTCGACACTCAACACATTTAACATGGTTATGGGTTCCAGCAGGTTTGCAACTGCATTTTGATGTTATTCAGTGGATTTTTGGTGCTTTTGAGCGTTTTACCGCTCATTGCGAGTGCGGAGCCAGACAGATGCTTTTCGAGGCCTATCTACGAGTTGTACTACAATTTTCGAGGCCTACTCGTGAGTCTGGTGACCTAGGAGTGAGCTGTTGTTGTTTGTCTCCGCTCCAATGGAAACAAACAAAGGTAATTTTGAACTTTTCTCGTTTTTGGCAATTTAACTGCCGGTTTTGTGATTTTTCAAGGTACGAGCGCCATTTTCGACATATTTGGATCGAGCCAGATGGAGTTTTGGATCTAACCGTCGTATTGTGTAGCTTCGTGGCTGTTTGTAAAGTGGATTTTCGTCATTTTCGAGCATATTTCGGCGGTTTGCAGAGTGATTTTGGCGATTTTCGGACGTTTTTCGACTTTGGAGTCATTTTCGTAAGGTGATCTTCATAGAAGACAACAAGGACATCAATTCACGGACAATTGTAAAAGGGTTTTACCAGTTAAGCCAACATCTCGAAGCCGTCACTTCTTTAGTGGAGATCTTTACTTTTTGTTGTTGTCATTATTTGTCCTTTTTCAAATTTTTCACCTTTGAGGCTACCTAACCTTAAGGAACATTTCTTTTCATCCCGAGGATCTGGTATATGGTGCCTCCCTATTTATCATTTTGGTTGGGGACGAAATCAAGACTCTCAGAGAGAGAAATGTTTTCAAAGAAGTTAATAAGACACCACAAATGAAGATACTAGATCATAAATGGGTTTTTGTTCGTAAGAAGAATACTGAAGGCAAAGTCATACGCCATCGCACATGACTTGTTGCGAGAGGTTTCTTACAAAACTATGGTATGGAATTTACCGAGGTATACAACCCTGTCATTAATTTTATCATTGTTAGGTTGTTTTTTGTTATTCTAGTATTATTTCTTAAGTGGGTCGATACACATTTAGATGTTAAATGTGCTTTTCTGTGATCTGCCTGAAGATATTTATATCTATTCCTGATATTTTGGGTGTTGGGAAAACTAAAGTTTGGAAGTTGACCAAATCTTTATATGGTTTAAAGCAGGCGGGTAGACAGTGGTATTTAAAACTAAATGATGAGATAATCAATTTAGGTTTTGTAAAATTTACTTCCACTCAATGCGTTTACAGATTTAAATGGGATGCCATTATTTTATTTTATGTCGAAGGTATTCTTATTTTTGCCAAGAATGATAAAATTAAGTTAAATGTTATTATCTTGTTGAATAAGTCTTTTAAGTGTGTAGACTTAGGTAAAACCAAACGTTTCTTGGGAATTGACATCATTCGAGAGAAAGAAGGTATTAGATTCAGCCAGACTTCTTATGTCAAGGAATTATCTAAACGGTTTAATAATTATGTTTTCAAGAAGGTTACCGAACCATTTAAGGTTGGTTTCGATCTAGCTGAATTGAATCTTGAGGGTGATGTTTTGGATGCGAGTCAGTATCCATATCGTATGATGGTTGGCATATTATTATTTATACCGAGGTATACTAGACCTGATATTTTCATTGCGATTGGTATTCTAGCACGTTACAACGCGAAACCAAAGCTTGTACATTGGAACTGTATAATGCACTTATGGAAGTGGACGCAAGCTGGGCAACAACTATACCAGATAGGAAGTCCGTAACAAGTTATTTAATCACAATTGGTGAAAATTTGAATCTTTGGCTGACAACAAAGCAAAGTTTGGTGACCATGAGTGCTATGGAAGCTGAACTTATAGCGTTGTCAGAGTTAGTTAAGGAGATTATCTGGTTTAAGCGTTGTTTGGATGAGATATGTAATGTTCGGAACTTAGATATTGGAAAGATACGGTAATGGTAAATTGTGATTTTATGCATTTTATACGTAACGATGTTGAGAACTCCAAAACTAAGTATATCGATGTCAAATTACAATTTGTTAGAGAGCATTATAAAAGCAATTTATTTAGTTTAAAATATATCTATACTAAAAAGAACTTAGCTGATATATTAACTAAACATGTAAATAGAGAGAAAATAACAGAACTATGAAAATACTTAAATATGTATAATTGATTGTTTGTTTTATTAGAGGAATAAATTCAAATGGGGAAATTTGTTAATATATTTCGGTTTTATTTGAATTTGTTCTATTTATTGATTATATTATTATGTTGTATATGTTACCAGTAAGTCACTGTATGATTTTATGTTTAGAGTTATTTTATGTGTTGGCCATTTTAAGCCTCCGTAGATTTGGCACCAGTTGTCATGGTTTTTAAATAAAATTTAGCACTCGCGTTTTTGCCTGTGATGATACAACATCTCATGTGTTTTTTCCTCCACTCCAACACCAATTTTTGCTCAACACTCAACACAAAAAAGGATTTTAATTGACAAAATCCAGAAAAAGCGCCGAAACATCGTCATTCCGATATGGAAAACCATAAAAAGCACAATGCCGACGCCATTTGCAATTTTGCCCCAACTTGCTAAGTTTGAAATACAGAAGATTTTAATTTTAGTAAACTTTTTATTTCAGAATCCTGATTTAAGATCTTGGGGAGAATTAGCAAGCCAGAATGGATTCCACGATGGAATTTTCCGCAAAAAGATCTCAGCGCCGATCCAAAGACCATTGGATACAGGGCCTGAGGTTAACCCTTGGCCCATTAGACTACATAGGTCCATTCACCGAAGATGGGATTGACGGTTTACGCTTCTGCAGCAGTTTCCTGCAGCAGATCGCGTGAAGTTGGAACTTGAAGTACCGGACTACCTCGACCCACCCGGACCGTTGTGGCACCCGCTACTTGAAGACCAATACCGGGGCTCCATGTTGGAACAATATGAGTATTTCCGATGGAGAGACGCCTCGTCTGACCGACTTCGCCAACGCATCGCTGAAGACTACTTGAAAGATGTCCGAGAAAAAGCCATGGAAGAATGTCTCATGGTCCTAACAAACGAGGAGTGACCAGAATCGCGAGTTAGAGCGCAAATAATCACTGTCAGGAAAGGGGACCCCTACCCGACGAATGGCAACCAGCTGCTAGGAGGATTACCTCCCAATGACTGTTGCATCAAATGCACCATCTTGGCATTTACGGCCGAAGTGCACGGCAATCAAAATTGCGTGCAAAGCGGAAGCATCGTCGAGGGACAGTCCAGCAAGGGCCTCCCCCAAACGCACGTGTCAAGAAGAATTTTTATCAATGACACAAGATGACCACTTCTAACCGGAAGTTGCTTCAACACCGTGCCGTGTATTATTCCAACTAACGCCAAGAAGTCCGTCACCCGACTACGACGACGACTTTCTTGAGGTCTTGTGGTGGCAAAGGCCTAAAATGGTCCGCGCAGTGGAATGGACCAAAGGTAAAACTTCCAAAAGTTGAAAAATGAATTTTTCCCAATTTTGGATTTTCGATGGAAAATCCGAGTTTGTCCGGCAGGAGTCGGTGGTCCGGCTGCGGCCAAAAGTTGACGCGATTCCCACACTCTGAAAAGTCGGCACGAAATATTGCTCTGAGGATTTCGCCGAATAGCCTATCTTGTTCAGCGTCCTTTACTTGGTCCCTGACCTTAATTTGAGAATTTTTACTCAACTGGTCTGTCCTTGACACTTAATAGATCGCATGGAGTGGAAACAATTGCTTTGGAATGGCCTTGGCTGCTGCAACTGCTTGTTGCTTGTAGTATCTCTTGGTATTGTGTAGTTTTATAATGAAATGAACTCACATTTGGTTAAAACTGTCCAAAAATCAACACCAAGAAGTGAAGCACTTTATTTGCAGCCATCTTGGACAGGAAACACAAACATACAGCTTGGAACCCAGATGTCATAGCTAAGTGCTCAGACTGGAGCCAGACTATGACATACGGGCTAAAAATAGCTCACAAGACTAGAGATCACAAACTAGTCATAGTTTGTGATCT
Source organism: Strigamia maritima (assembly GCA_000239455.1). NCBI lineage: Eukaryota > Metazoa > Arthropoda > Chilopoda > Geophilomorpha > Linotaeniidae > Strigamia > Strigamia maritima. Next base: position 53,866 of record JH431178.1, read on the forward strand.
TATTATATAAAATAAGACTCAGAATGACTGTGTACATCTAGATTGATCACAGACATCCTGGAAACCAATAAAATCATACAATTTCCAATTTTGATCACCTTAAGGTAAACAAACAGTAATAAATGATTACCTTAGGCTGTGAAATAAATGAAAATAATTACAACAACATATCACATGTCCCAAGGACTACCTGTTACAATAGGTACAGCCTAAATTAGTTG
>JH431179.1:3742-22542 GCA_000239455.1 Strigamia maritima
GGGGTCGAGATGGTGACGTCTCCGTTGGGTGCGGTATTTCAGTTTATCTGTTCTTGGTAGCGAAAGGGTGAACCAAGGACGAGTTCGTAGGGGAAGTCGTCTTCCATGATGGCGACATCGGTTGCGGTGTGGTGATTTTCGCCGATTTTGACTCTGACATCGGCGAACCCAAGTGGCGTGTAATTTTCTCGATAGAATTCGATTTCATCTTTTTCTGCGTTCGGCCGCATTTTCGATCTGTCGCGTAGGCAGTTGACTCTCATGACTGACGTGTCGGCGCCTGTGTCAAATAAAGTTTCGCATTCTCTATTTGCGTTGGTGACGAAAATGTCACAAACAGTCTTCCGTCCCACGTGGTCCTTAGATTTCAGGAAACACATCACCTTCCCGATTGGTTTGGGAGTTTTAGGGTTGGTGCGCGTATCGGGTAGCGGGCAATCTTTAGTAGTATGGCCCACTTTCTGGCAACGGTAACACGTGGTTTTGGCCATATCGGCGCCGGCGATGTATGGCTCGATGAAAGGTTTCCTATTGCGAGGACGCGAGCTATCCTTCTCTTTGTCTTTGGGTTTAGGTGCGCTCCCTTTAACCGTACGATAAATTTTGCTGACGTCATCCGAGCGTTCGAGGTCTTTAACGTGTTGAAGGGCCTCGGCAATGGTGGGGATCCTGGCATTAATTAAACTATGTCGCATGGTATCGCAGGCGAGTCCGTTGATCGTCATGCGAACAATGTCGTGCTCCGAAATTGCGAAGGTATTTTTGGTGCGCTGAATGAGCGCAAATTTGCTGCTCATATATGCCGAAACTGATTCCTGGCCTGTTTGGGTACGTGCGGCCACTCTAGCGCGCCAAGATTCGATATCCTCGTTGCCGCCGAGAAAGTTGTGTAGTGAGGTTTTCCATTCATCCCACACTGTGATTTTTGAGCCAAAAATGTCGTACCAGTCTTTGGCTTGTCCGTGGAGAAGTCCGTTTGCGTGGATAATTTTGCTGTTGACCGTCCAGTTGCCGAGTACGGCAGCGTGGTCAATTTCTTGAAAAAAGTGCGTAGGATCGTCATTGGCATTACCGGAAAAAGTTTTCAACAGTTTGGCAGTGTCCGTTTCGTTTTTAATGCGAACTTCCGTATTGGGGCGAGTTAGATAGATAGAATTGAGTTTATAGACGCAAGCGACGACTGAGGTCATATACTTCTGTATTGGGGCGAGAATTCTGCATTTTAATGAATTCTGCGATCAGCAGTTCAATGGGGGATGGTGCGACGTCAGTTTGCGTGTTTGGAGGTATTTCGTCCACCGTGTTGTTTCCGATATTTTCCACGTGGTCGCCGTCCTCCGTATCCGATGGCAAATCGTTAAACACGATGTTAGCGGCCAATAATGTCTGAACTGCGATAGTCTTGTTGATCTTTGGTGGCATTGTAATGCCACGTGTCTCGCAATGTTTAATTATTTCCGCGACGGAAAATCGGTTTAATGTTTTCTCGTAAATCGAAAAAAGCATCATTTCGTCGTCGTCATTAGCGTTCATTTGCATTTGTACGTGTTTTTTCGTCGACTGCGCCATGTAAGCTATGAATTCGTAAGTTCGGCGAGGAGAAACGTTAATTAAGGGGTTTTAAGCCAGAATGGCGATTTTATTAACAGGAGAATAAAATGTACAAGAGATAAGAAAATAAAGGTCAGTGATTGGCTGACTGAAAAAGGGGTAAGTGTCAGTTGACAGGTAGACGCCTAGTGGTCAGTTGGGGACCGGGGGTCACAGTATTAAAAACTGATATTTTGGTTTTGAAAGTGATATTTCGGTCTACAAAATACTGTATGTCGGTCTAAAATTTTCTATTTTGGTCCTAAAGTTTGTATTTCAATCTAAAAACATGTTTTGGTTTTAAAAAAGTCATGTTTTGGTTTAAAAAAGTAATCACATTTTGGTCTAAAAATAAGTCATATTTTGGTCTAAAAAGTCATATTTTGGTTTAAAAAGTCATATTTTAGTCTAAAAAGTCAAATTTTCTAAAATATCAAATTTTTGTCTAAAATATCAAATTTTGGTCTGAAATATCAAATTTTGGTCTGAAATATCAAATTTTGGTCTGAAATATCAAATTTTGGTCTGAAATATCAAATTTTGGTCTGAAATATCAAATTTTGGTCTGAAATATCAAATTTTGGTCTGAAATATCAAATTTTGATCTGAAATATCAAATTTTGGTCTGAAATATCAAATTTAGGTCTGAAATATCAAATTTTGGTCTGAAATATCAAATTTTTGTTTAGAATATCAAATTTTGTTTAAATTATCAAATTTTGATCTGAAATATCAAATTTTGATCTAAAATATTAAATTTTTGTCTGTAATATCAAATTTTTGTCTAAAATATCAAAATTTTTGTCTAAAATATCAAAATTTTTGCCTAAAATATCAAAATTTTTGTCTAAAATATCAAAATTTTTGTCTAAAATATCAAAATTTTTGTCTAAAATATCAAAATTTTTGTCTAAAATATCAAAATTTTTGTCTGAAATATCAAACTTTGGTCTAAAACAATTATTTTAATACAGAAATTTAAAATTTTTGTCGAAAAATAAATTTCTTTTAGTAAAAATCTGCACATACAATTCTAATTTTTTTCATTTTTTTTCTCTACGTCAAATAGGAGTGTTAAATGCGAAGGCGCCCAACTCGTATCCCGCCTAGCCATCCACCACCACGAAATCCTAATGGCCGATTTACACACATTAACCGTAATCGTCCTTCGAGAAGTACGAAATCTTCGTTCCAGCGTATCCAGAGCAGCCATCCAAAGCTTTGCCGATATATTCACCGGATTAAAACGAAACATGGAAACCGTAACCTATTTTAAATAATTCATTATTTTATTCTAATTCAATTCAATACAATAATAACAATCCATTCTGAAATTATCGCAGCACGACTTGGATAACATTTGTAAAGGTTTATTGCATAAATCGGGCGAAAGCAACAAATTTATCCAAGAAGACGTAGAAAAAGCACTCATGTGTATGGTGGAGTGGATCAGCCCACAGAGAGCGGCCACGGCGATCATCCAGGGCGGCGCGAGCCACAAGAATGCCAGTGTGCGCAAGCTGACGGCGCAGTTGTTAGCCGAAATCGCGGCGAAACTGGGGCCAGTTAAACTGCTAGGCGCTAAGGACTTAACCGATAAAATTCTGCCCACTGCGGCACATTTTACGACCGATTCGTCGCCACTTACGCGGTGTGATTTTTTTAGTTGATTTTGTTATTTGATTTTTATTTATTTATATTTTTTTTTTCAGTTATTACGGTCGTTTATTGTTTCATATGCTGATATTTGAACCTCAATTCGAGGCCGTACTTCAGCGAACAGTGCAGGCGAATGTGATTAGGAATATAAGGAATGTTTTGGAATCGATTAAAGCAAAGGTATAGGATTGTGTTTTTGGTAAATTGTTTTTTTTTTTGTATGTGATGTACAAGATGATGTGCAAGTATGATAGTGGGTGTTATAACACGTCGGCTTCTGAATCGATGTTATTTTCGCGTTTGAAGGACGCGTAGCCGTAAGAGTGGGAGAGCCCCTGATCGAGTGTGGTCCTGAAATGCGTTTGGAACAATGGTGGAGTTCCAAATGCGTCACACCCTATGCATTATACAATTAATTTTCAGGAAAGCTTAGGTTGTAATCTAAAAGTAACCGATATAAAAGAAATAACTAACAAAAGCCAAAGGGACCAAATGTTAAGTAGGCCCAACAGTGGACAAAATGACTGCACACTATAGAGCTGAGTGACCTTGAGTTGACATCACTGTGTTCACAGGTGTGTTAAAGGAATTTAAGAGAAACCGGCATTACTACTTCCTAACCTGGTCAGGGAACAATGTCTATCAAAGCCATAAAATGCATAGAGGATATTCAGATAGGCTAATACAGAAAATAACATGGAAACTCAACTGGATGACATTCACAAAGGGTGAAAGGGTGACAAAACAACACCTCTGATGATAGCTAATTAAAGCCTGATGTGTTAAGGTCGAGGTCTAAAGTTGTTGTCTGCTCCTGAGCTAAAATGCTCCTGAGGAAACATCAGAATGCTGCGATTGGTTGCATCAAAAAGAGGGAACCAATCAGAGCATGACAGCACAACCAGGAACTAATTGGTATGCACAAACTCAAGTAGAGCAATGGACCTAGCTAACTACAACTAACATCTGAGGGGGGGGGAAGGTGGAAAACACAGTTAAAAAACCAAGTCACTCATCCGTACCTTGGCCAGGAGTAAACACAGGATCAACAAAGTCACTACAAATTACAAAGGTATGGAATTAACATGCATTTATTAACAAACAATAGAAAAACACTTAGGGAATGCATAAATGGTAATTTGGCCTGTGACAGTGTAATTTTTAGGATTTTGTTTGAGATTTTGTGAGGTTTTGGGATTTTTTTACAAGATTTCGTGATTTATTGTGAGATTTCCCAAGATTTTCTAGATAATTTTGGAGATTTCATGAGATTTTCTAGATAATTTTGGAGATTTCATGAGATTTTCTAGATATTTTTGGAGATTTCTAAAGAGTTCAAGAGATTTTATGAGAAAATTTGAGAATTCACGAGATTTTGTAAGAAAATTTGAGAATTCAAGAGATTTTGTGAGAAAATTTGAGAATTCAAGAGATTTCTAGAGAATTCAAGAGATTTTCCAGAGATTTCTAGAGAATTCCAGAAATTTCTAGAGAATTCCAGAGATTTCTAGAGATTTCAAGAGATTTCTAGAGATTTCAAGATATTTCTAGAGAAATCCAGAGATTTCTAGAAAATTCAAGAGATTTTGTGAGAAAATTTGAGGTTTTACGAGATTTTGTGAGAAAATTTGAGAATTCACGAGATTTTTTTAGATATTCTGGAGATTTCGTAAAAATTTCGAGATTTAACAAGTTTTTTCATAAAATCTCCTACTATAAGTGGAAAATATCGAAAATTTCGAGATTTCACGATATTTTTATTAGAAATTTCGAGATTTCACGAGATTCTTCAAAATTTTTTTAAAATATTATGAAAAATAAAATTTTAAGATATTTCATATGAGATGTATGCTAAATTTATACTTTGATAGTATCTTTCGTAGTATCTCTTTCTAAAATCTTGCAACAACTCATAATAATATATCAAAATCTCAGTTTTTAAAAATCTGTATCAAATTGTATATGTACATATTTTTGCATCCTAACTACCCAAATTCTAATAAAACCAATTTTTAAATTCATAGGGAGCCGGGGAGAAACCCAACGGACGCAATTGAACTCCGATTAATATGATAAAGTCAAGTGCGAATCAAAATCCAGTGATTCGCGAACTGCAGTACGGTAGCCATTTTAGTGTATAAAGTGTAAATGAAAGAGAATGTACCATTGACAGAAAAATATACATAACATATATTGTATATTAACGAAAAGAGATTTACAAATTTTGTTTTTGATAAAAGAATTACTTAATAAAAAATGAGAAACGGTTTGTTTATTATTTATTATTCATCATTTTCATCATTTTTGTTGTCAAAACTGGCGCTAGGCGGCGCGCCGAATTTAATGATGTTGTCGAGAAAGAAGGACACTAAAGGCATCAACGAAGGAGTCGCGGGGAAATACGTAAAGAAAGACACACCGCCAGAGATTCCCAGTATAAATTGACGTTAAATCAATGTTGTTTTTATTGAAATTTGTTTTTTTTTTTAGGTTTGAGCGTGTGGTCGAACGAGAATAAAAATGTTCGCAATCATCGGTTGGAAGTGGCGGCGCATCCCACGAGCATCGCGCAGAAATATGCAAATACTAAAGCACAGATTTCGAATTTGTCCAAATCCGATGCGAGGATGGGTAGGAAAATCAGGTGGGGGTTTATGATTACGTTGATTTGGGTTTGTAATTATTTTTTTTATCTATTTTTTTTAGTCGATTTCAACGTGTGAGATCTAGTGAGGATACTTTTGCTAATCCGTACACGGCGGAGCGATATAATCCTGGTAAAACAACATGGAATCGGGTTTGACCGATAGAGATACTAGAATTATAAATACTGATAAGAGAGAGAGAGAATTGTTGTTATATAGTAGACACTTAGGCCATACACATCTTTAATTTGACATACGGAAACTGACATACACCGGCTGATAGATAAATCCATACTACAATCACAAATATTATGCGATAATAATTTGTGATTATATTTGATATCGCATTTAAAAATTTGTGATTTTTTTTTGGATAATTTTTTTTTCCGAATTAGTTAAATTTGTACATAGAAAAATGATTGGTGTATGTTAAATTGGCTACAAATTTGTTCAAGGGCATCCGGATGTTGTTAATAATTTATTTGTTAAAGATTATCAAAAATTTATTGAGTATACTTTAAAAACATCAGAAATTTAGGGGGAAAAAAATCTTAAAAACCTTAAAAACTTGAAAAAAAAGATTGATAATAATTGTAAATTATTGAAAAATGGTTGAAGATGTTCAATAAATGTTAAATACATCAAAAATTAGTTAAAAGGTATTCAAATTTTGTTAGATTTTTTTATCCAAAATTGTTAAATATTATCAAAAATTTATTGAATATTGTTTAAAAAAACATTAGCAATGTGGAAAAATAGTTTTAAAAAAAATCTCCAAAATTTGTTGAAATTTGTTAATTTGTTAATATCTTAACAACTTGAAAAAAGTTCCAAACAACTGCTAAAAAAACTGGAAAAAACTGGGAAAAAAACTATTTAAAATACATACACTAACATTTACAGTTTTGAATATCGATATCGGCCAATAAATATATGTACTAAAATCATCATCAATAGCGAACAAACTTTTTAATAAACAAACAAATTAATAGATAGATAGATAGAATTGAGTTTATAGACGCAAGCGGCGACTCAGGGACTAATTAATAGAGAGGGAGAATTAAGTTTATAGACGCAAGTGGCGACTTAGGCATAAATTAATAATCTATGATTAATTAATAATCTATGATTAATTAATAATCTATGATTAATTAATCAATATTAATTAATAAATATGTCAATTAGATTATTATCCGAACGAAACCGAGGAACACTCGCAAACGGATCCTCACCACGACCCGCTCTACCAGTTGGATGAAAACGACCAAATTCACATGTATCATCAACAAATCCGCAGCCACTACGCTCAACGAGAAAGAATGTACCCAACAGCCGACAGCGAAGAAGAGCTGCCATTACCACCTGGCTGGTCAGTCGATTACACACTGCGCGGGCGCAAATACTACATCGATCACAACACAAAAACAACGCACTGGAGCCATCCATTGGAGAAAGAGGGTCTTCCAACCGGATGGGAACGCGTCGAACATCCAGACTTTGGAATTTATTACGTCAAGTAATAAATTTGAAATATATCGTATTCCTTTGGAAAGAACGGCATGCCGGATAATGACGAGTCAGACCAGGGTGCCGGATAATTTGAATTTTTCGGCATTTTGTCCATTTGATTATTAATTGACCAGTTGTCTACTTGTCAAAAACTGGTCAGACTCGTAATTACCGGCATGCCGTTGTTTCCGAGGGAATAGCGGTATAAATAAAAACAAAAAAAATTTTTTTGTTGCAGTCACATCACGCGCCAAGCGCAGTATGAACACCCGTGTGCGCCACGGTACATGCAGCGACCGCTATACACTCAGATCCCGCAGTATGATCGCAGACCCGCACCGTTGCACACCGATTTCCATCAACCTAATGTGTTGGTGCCGCCAAATCCGTACTTAAATGAGGAGATCCCACATTGGTTGACGGTTTATTCGAAAGCTAGACAAGGAATTGATCATAAACTTAAAGTACTTTTTATTTTTTTGCTGTATTTTCTCGGAAACAACGACATGCCGGTAATTACGAGTCTGAACAGTTTTTGACAAGTAGACAACTGGTCAATTAATAATTAAATGGTCAAAATGCTGGAAAATTTGAATTATCCGGCACCCTGGTCTGACTCGCTATTATCCGGCATGCCTTTCTTTTTGAGGGACTACGGTAATTTTTTTATTTATTTAAATTAAATTAATTTATTTTTTATTTTTTTTTAGTGGGAATTATTTCGGTTGCCCGAACTCGAGTCGTTCCAGGCCATGTTACAAAGATTGTATAAACAGGAATTGGAAGATATTGTTATGAGTTACGAAGGATATCGGCTGGGACTTATGCGAGAGATGGAGCGTCGTCTTTTAGAGAAACAACAAATCGAACAAAACGAGACTAAAGTGTGATGTTTACTTTTTTTACTTGTACATTTTTTGGATTATGATAAAAAAAATTCATTTGATCATTCTGCTAGGAGTTTTAATGAAAAATGCTTTTTTATGTTTCAGCAACCCAGAATGGTAAAAGCTATAGGCACGACTAAAAGTTCGGACATATTTTAAATTTTCTAGGATGGCAGATGGCCTATAACAGTTGGATGTAGCAATGGCCTCTTAACACATTGGTCCCAGGTTTGCCTTCGGGTATCGAACGTACCAAAATATGTGAAGTACTGTACACAGGGAATCCCATTTTAATGTTATTGGTCAAATATCTTCAAAAGTATTTGAGCTAAAAAAATTCATGTTGGGCTCTCCAAAAAAATTGACCTTGGAGATGTTTTTCAAAGTCATTGGCATGTTATTTCGAAAACTAATAAAGATAGCGAAAAGCCGAAACTGGATGCGGTCTGTGAAGTCTGTAGTGCATTATGCACTCAGTAGCCTTTATGAATATGCAGCAATGGATGATAGGTTAGGTAAGGTAGTTTAGTTTGGTTTATTATTGTTTTGTTTTTATTTTGTTTTTAATTTCGGTTTATTTTTGTAAATTAATTTTATTTCGTTAGAATGTTTTATTAATACACAAATGGTACTTATGGGCCGCTGTAGGCACTCTTAAAAGATCAATTATTATCGCCATAGTGTTTTTGATAGAAGTTTATCAGACACATCATAAAATATGTATTTCCAAAAGAACAAAACAATGTTTAACAAAAGAATTTTGCTCAATATTTACGGTCAAGGTGAATTCATATTCAGTATGCAATTACACCACACAGCCTGTGATCCGGTAAGTTGGTTAAATTTTTATTCAACAAAAATCTCAACTTAAAGAAATCTTGAATCCCGTAGAGTATGACATTATCATTTACTGCAAAAGAATAGGAGAATGTGCCACTATGTTTATGTCCTAATGGCCTTTAAAATGTATTTAGAGTTTTTACCGATTCCAAGTTTGAAAGTAGTGAATTGTAATGGAGTTGGACGTATGAGTCGTTTATTTTAGAGAATGTAATAGTATTTATACAAGAAACAGATTGCTCAGTGGTTAGGTAAATGCTTGACTATTGACTGGCCACTAAGAAAAACGTAGCAGAGTTGTGAAATGCTGTAGTAGAGTTAGAGAGAATTAAGTTTAGAGACGTAAGTGGCGATTTAGGCACACATCTGAAATTCGACGTACTAAACCATTAGTTGCAGAACACTGCAGCCTTAACTTTTGTCGACTATGGTTTAACCTTCCAAGAGCCAATGATGTATACAAATGTATACTATCATCACACTAGTATACGAAATTTTCCTTAAAAATTTTTTAAAAATTCTGATGCTTGGCTACTTTGTACTGTTCATAATAAAGAATTTTATAGTATGAATTTAAAAAATTTTAGTTAAAAATTCTACAAAATACAAGGCTTGCAAAATTCAGCCCCTGAATCTTTCCATGTTAAATTTTGGGCAGCTGCCCTGTAATTAGTTAAAGCGCTTCGGTTTAGAGCGGTTTAGAAAAGACAGATAACCAGAAAGCCCATCAGCATCACTGCAGCGAAAAAACACGAGTGCTAGAGTGGAGTGCCCAGGAGAGGCCAAGAGAAGGCTGGGCTTGGAAGTTTTCTCTTCCAAATGCCCTTAAAAAAACTAAATGTATAGTTTGAAAAATAGTTTGACTGCCATTTGTATTTGTCTTTGGGTCGATGTACAGATATTTCTTACCCAAAGTCCCAAGATTATAATGTAAGATTATAATTATATATAAATGGTGTGATTTCTCGTACTAGACAAAAAATTAACGACAATGTGTAACGCAATTTTTCCAAAATTTTGACAAACCATTAAAACAAAAGGACAAGATTTTTAACAATATCTTGTTTTTTTGTCATTCTCGTAATGAAATAAATCTTGTACGAGAAATTGCAAAGTCTCTATTCATTTTTAATTATTTTATGCCGGCACGTCTTAAATGATCAATGTTGCCATAGTGCTTTTGATAGCAGTTTATCTAACATAGAAAAAAGTACAGTACATCATAATCATAAAATATCTTTGCAATGTTTAACAAAAGAATTTTACTCGATATTTACGGTCAAGGTAAATTTATATTCAGTATGCACAATTCACCACGCAGTGAAAGATCAGGTAAGTTGGTTAAAATTTTATTCCACAATAATCTCAATTTAAAGAAATATTGAATAGCATGTCATATCATTTATACTGCAAAACCATAGAAGAATGTACCACTATGGTTGACATAAAGGTCTTTGGAATGTATTTAAAGTTTTTAACAATTCCAAGTTTGAAGGTAGTGATTTGTAATGGATGAACATGATTGTAGTCAGAAAGATGAGTCATTTATTTTAGAGGATGTAGTGGTATTTACCCAAGAAACAGGTGGCTCAGTGATCATGTAAAAGCTTGACCATTGACTGGCCATTAAGAAAAACATAGCAGAGTTGTGAAATGCCGTAGTCTTAACTTTTTGCCGACTGTGGTTAAACATATTGTTGCGTGGCCCATAGGTTAATATTTAGTATTTCGGTTAATAAACCAGCTATCTAAGTATTTAACATTTATCTAATGCATTTAATGTAATGTAATGTAATTTAATGTAATGAGCCACTTCGCCTTGTTTCTTGCATCTTCAGTTAACGATCGATGTCCCATTCATTATAATGAAACCTGTGAAACCTGTGAACGACTATGCAAGAGGCGATGAATTCCGGCTTGTATCTGTATATGCATGTAAACACGGTTTCTCTCTTCTAAACTTCAACTTGTTATTTTATGTGCCTTTTGGGTAACGTAGGAAGATACACCTGAATTTGGTCAAGAGAGTGCTCTTGACCAAATTCAGGTGTATCTTCCTGGGATCATTATTAAAATGCGATAATGAATTCACTGCATAACTGATATCTGGCCGTAATCCAGTTGCAAGATACATCAAACTTCCGATCAGTTCCTGATAACTGATTGCATTAACTTTTTTGCTGTCCTCATATTCATCTAGTTTTAGCTACAACTCACAAGATGACTTCACTGGATTACAGTTTTCCATGCCAAACCTCTTAAGGACCTTTCCAATGTACTTCTTCTGGTGTAACCTGATCTCGTTCTCTTCCTGCTCAGAGAGAGAGAGAATTAGGTTTATAGATGCAAGCGGCGACTCAGGCCTCTTCCTGCTCAACTTCTAATCCTAACACATATTTTAGGAGCTTAGTATTTTATGCAACGAAGACTGTTCAATGTGGTTTTACAAATCTTTGATTTTCTTATCTCTGATTGCCTGTGTACTACTAACCACTACCAAATCGTCGACATAAACTCCAATGATCATGAACTCCTGACCCAGCCGGTAAACGTATAAACACGGATCATTTGTTATCTCCTCAAACTCAGTTTTGATGAGACCTTTATGCAACTTCTTATTCTAACATTGACTCGCCTGTCGTAGTCCATAAAAACACTTGATTATTCTGCAAACTTGATCTGACCCTCCAATCACGAACCCTTTAGGCTGCTTCGTGTAAATTTCTTCTTTCAAATTGCCGTGCAGATAAGCGTGTTTTTACATCGTACTGATCCAACAGCAACCCATATTTGGTTGCTGTGTCTAGTAAGCAATCGCAACGACTCTATTTTGACCACCGACGAAAAGGTCTCGTTAAAATCAATAGTATCTGGTAGTTGCACGGCAACCAGCTGCGCTTTGAAACGGGCATCCGGATTTGTTTTTATTCTGAATACCTATTTCGACTTTACTGGTTTTGCTTTGTTAGGTTTCTTTGCAACTTTTCAAAATCTGTGTTGTCACATATAATCCAACCATATTTTCCTATCTCCAGTAATGCCCTGCAGCAAAATGCGACTTTGTATAAATAGATAGTTTAAGTTTATAGACGCAACTCAAGCCATACATGCCTTAAATATAACAAAACTGAATCTGGCAAAATGAAACTGACATACTAAATCTGACAAAATGAAACTGACATACTGAATCTGACAAAATGAAACTGACCTACTGAATCTGACAAAAGGAAACTGACATACTGAATCTGACAAAATGAAACTGACATACTGTATCTGACAAAATAAAACTGACATACTAAATCTGACAAAATGAAACTGACATACTGAATCTGACAAAATGAAACTGACATAATGAATCTGACCTATAACACAAGGAGGCTGGGCTTGGAAGTTTTCTCCCCCACTTATCACAAAAAAAGAAGTTATTAGGAGTAAACCAAAGTTTTTTCAATCACTTGGATTTTCTATAAATTTTTTGTATGTTTTCTGCCTGAATTTTGAGCAGATAGTTTTTAAATTTTTTTCATAATTTTTATAAGAAAATGTTATCATTAAATTATGTTATTAGACCAATTAGACCATGCTCTATAACTTTCTATTTGAGTATTTGGTGCTAACTCAAATGTTTAAAAAGTTAAGAAAACAATAATGGATCACTTCTAGAGGTTAATGGTCAAAGTATGATAAGATTTAATCACATTATTAGTCAATTCCAACCCGTTATTTGTTTATGGTGATCCAACGCAACGACCAACATGCTCCAACAAATCGTTCGAGATATTCTAAATTAAAATAACTAATAATTCATTATCAAAATCACACTTCACTCCACAAAATATCACCAAATATTCAAATAAATTTGAACACACATATTTGGTGCACATAATTCAGACACCACACATTTATACCACTCAATTTACACATTTTGCACTAACAAAGCTTGTACGGAAGTTTTTTCCGTACAAGCTTTCGTAATCGCTTCCGCATAGTCCGCAATAAGTGCCTTTGGTTTATAAGTTTCTGTACTTGGAGCTAAAGCGCCAAGTAGAAGCTTAAAATCTTCCGTGGTTTCCGATGTGCAGACTGCAAAGTATTTTTGTATATTCTAATCCACGTTTTCGTGTTTTTTCGTTTTGTTGAGATAATTCTACATCAGAACCGGAATCGCTGTATAATAAATCTGTGATGTCATATTGAATTGTGTTCTATGCATTTCAGTGTCTCTATATATATCATTAGATGAAAGTTCATGCAACGTTTACACATGAATGGAGTGAAAAAGTACTAAACTATTGGTTAAAACTGTAAAAGTTCGTGCAACGTTTATGCATTGAAAAATGAAAGTATTAAATAAAAGTTTATGAAACGTTTATCCATGAATCGAATGAAAAAGTACTTTTGGGGGAATCATGTAATTAATAAGGGGAGGATAAAATTTGTTTGGGGATGATATATTAAGGGGAGGTTCATTTTAATTAAGGGGCAAATCAATAATAATAAGGGGGCGTTATAATTTATTCCCATTTTTATTTACAACAACTAGATTGAAGCTTACTCTCTATTGCAACTGCAGTTACTTCAACGTTCAACTATAAACAATTACCTCAAACACATTTGTTGAAACAAAAACGATTTTGACAAGTATATTTATTTACTTTGTTTTGGTAGGAAATTCATATTTTTAATTGACAGTACATCAACTATTGAAATGCTACTTAATGAAAAAGTGTTTACTGGGATGTATGCCTTAATGACAACAATGCTAATTGTAAATGCTGAGACAACGCAAGGTAAGCCTACAATTTGTCAATGTCTTTTTAGATGGGGCATAGAAATATATGCGAATATGTGTTCATTTGCATTCATTCAAAATTTACATGAATGAGTGTGAAAAAAAAGAATTCCTTGTCTGTCGAAAAGAATTTCCTGTCTGACAATTTGGGGATTTCTTTCAACAGTTGAGAGAGAGAGAGGATTGTGTTTATAGACGTAAGCGGTGACTTAGACCATACACGTCTTTAATCTGACATACTGAAACTGATATATAAATCTGACCAATAAAAATCTGGCACAGACAAACACATTTGATCATTGATAAACATTACATTCGTATATTCCATTGCAGAATGGAATGCAGTCTTACTTACATTATCAACGAATTGGTCAAAAACACAAAACAAAAGCAACAGAAGGGAAAGAAGAGTTATAAAAAATGAGGAAAAAGGAAAGACGGATAACCAGAAACCAGAACACCAGTACAGCAGAAAAACAATGCTACAGTGGAGTGCCCAAGGGAGGCCATGAGGAGGCTGGGCTTGGAAGTTTTCTCCCCCTTCGACAGTTGGGACAGTTGGAAGAATCTTTTCGACAATTGGGGAATTCATTTTGGCAGTTGGGGATAGATAGATAGAATTAAGTTTATTGACACAAGCAGTGACTTAGGTCATACACGTTTTTAATCTGACAAAACTGAATCTGACATACTAAATCTGACAAAATAAAACTGATATATTAAATCTGACCAATTTAAAACTGATATATTAAATCTGACCAATTTAAAACTGATATATTAAATCTGACCAATTTAAAACTGATATATTAAATCTGACCAATTTAAAACTGATATATTAAATCTGACCAATTTAAAACTGATATATTAAATCTGACCAATTTAAACTGATATATTAAATCTGACCAATTAAAACTGATATATTAAATCTGACCAATTTAAAACTGATATATTAAATCTGACCAATTTAAACTGATATATTAAATCTGACCAATTTAAAACTGATATATTAAATCTGACCAATTTAAAACTGATATATTAAATCTGACCAATTTAAAACTGATATATTAAATCTGACCAATTTAAAACTGATATATTAAATCTGACCAATTTAAAACTGATATATTAAATCTGACCAATTTAAAACTGATATATTAAATCTGACCAATTTAAAACTGATATATTAAATCTGACCAATTTAAAACTGATATATTAAATCTGACCAATTTAAAACTGATATATTAAATCTGACCAATTTAAAACTGATATATTAAATCTGACCAATTTAAAACTGATATATTAAATCTGACCAATTTAAATCTGACAATCAGAATTGATCATTGATAAGCACTATATTTGTAGTTCGTACATTCCATTGTAGAATGTCTTACATTATCAAAAAAGTGGTCAAAGAGACAAAGACAAAAGCAAAAAAGAGAGACAGATAACCAGAGGAGCCATTAACACCACTACCGCAAAAAAAACAAAGTGCTGCAGTGAAGTATCCAAATTATGATTTGCAGTCATTCTTATGACAATAATAATAATAAATGCCCTTGAATAACTGCAAAAACCTTATTCTGCCAGATATATAGCTCTTTTTTTTAGATATGTAGTTGTACTGTACTACAGCAACAATCGCCCTCTCTCTTGTGGTATTATATCTAAGAGTTGACAAAATATTGAATTATTTATGGTCTAATTTTAAGCAAAATAAAATAAAATTGTGTCTGTATTCAGAAGCAGAAAGATACAATTCATTTCCCAATCTCGCTCTCTCTCGTTGTAATGATCAAGATCTTTTGCAAATATCTAACTTCATGAAAATTCTAAATAATCGAAGAACACTCATCTTTTATTCAAATGACTATGGTATCAGATAACTATTTTTTAATACTGTTTTGTAATTAATAAACGTTTTAACATCAGAACGAAACTGCTTGTTAAAATTAATACGAAATAATTGGATTGAAAAAATTGAAGTAGCAGCACTTCCACTTCATAAAAAAATACCACGGAGTTTAAATTTGAGCCAATTTCAGCTAATTGTAATCTGGTTAGATAATACAGAAGATATAAGAAATTACATTAAAGGGGTAAGAAAAATATTTTGTCTTTTCCATTCCAAGTATGATTCAGTTTATTGCCTATTGTACTTCCAGATTATTATATACTTAATAAATCTCAGAATTGAAAATAAAAATATGTTATTTTACACCAAAGAAGACATTCCTGAGAAAATATCTTTTCTAGTTGAATCAATACAAGATCTCATTATATTCAAGCAGAATAAAGTGTATGGAGTAATACATTCGCAAAATAATAATGTAAGAATTAAAAATGATAATAACAATGCCATAATAACCACCAAGTTAAAATTATAGAATTTTAATTTTTTTGAATTGACCTACCAACCATTTGAGAATAAACATAAAGAAAATAGAAACAATTTTATCAAAACCAACTTGTACATAAACAGTACTTCACCGTACAAATTTGAAATTATTTCAGTGGAAAATGTTTATTTCAAAAAACCAAATTTCACAGTTTGCTGCTTTCCACTAGCCTATGTTACGGTACTGTGCTGATAAAATATTGTGTTAAAAGTGCAGTTTTTTATTTTTATATTTTTCAATTAGAGAGACATTGTATTTCATATTGTTTACAAAGTAAAGTATATGAGGTAAGATTTTAAGACTAAAAAGTTGAAAATTTGACACAATTCGAGTGCAGATTTTCTGTCATATGTGAAGAGTTAGTTTAACAAGTAAAATTTTTTTGCTTGCTACTGTAAAAAATTTATTGAAGTGTTTACATGTGTATCACGTTTTTCGACCAGCAAGTAGATGCAGCAAGCAACTAGTGTTTTCAATTTATCAATCAAAATTCAAGTTGTTTACTAATCTATAGTGTAGAAAACAACACGAGAACACATTGAAAATAAAGTTGGAAATCAATGGGAACATGAGAACATTAAGCCATTGATTTCGAACTTTATAATCTATAGTGTACAAGTAATATACAGGTGGTTTTAGGAAGAGTAAAAATATTTTTTAAACTTCATTTCCGACACATTGCGAGAAACTCCTATTGGCCAGAGCCTTTTCCCAGCAATTGTTTAAAGAACGAACATAACTGTGACCCCCAGTCTCCCTACCGACCACT
This sequence comes from Strigamia maritima, assembly GCA_000239455.1. NCBI lineage: Eukaryota > Metazoa > Arthropoda > Chilopoda > Geophilomorpha > Linotaeniidae > Strigamia > Strigamia maritima. Next base: position 20,827 of record JH431179.1, read on the forward strand.
AGGCGTCCCCAGGTCTACCTGGAATCTCCCCTTTCGGTCAGCCTATCACTGACCTCCATTTCTTATCTCTTGTTACATTTTACTTACCTGAAATAAAATCGCCATTCTGGCTTTAACAACCTTAATTAACGTTTCTCCTCGCTTAATTCAACTTATCATTGCTAACATGGCGCAGTCGACGAAAAACCACATGCAAATGAATGCAGATGACGATGACGAGATGATGTTGTTTTCAATTTTCGAGAAAACACTTAATCGATTTTCCGTCGCGGAAATAACAAAACACTGCGAAACACGTGGCATTACGATGCCGACAAAAATCAACAAAACCAACGCAGTGCAGACTTTATTGGCCGCCAACATTGTATTTAACGATTTGCCATCGGATACGGAGGACGGCGACCACGTGGAAAATATCGGAAACAACACGAGGGACGAAACACCTCCAAACCCGGAAACCAACGTCGAATTATCCCCCACCGAACTATTAATCGCAGAATTCATCAAAATGCAGAAATCTTGCCCAAACACGGAAGTCCGCATAAAAAACGAAACGGACACCGCCAAATTGCTAAAAACCTTTTCCGGCAACGCCAACGACGATTGTTCGCATTTTTTTCAAGAAATCGATCACGCAGCTGTACTGGGCAACTGGACAGTCAACAGCAAGATCACCCACGCAAATGGACTTCTCCGCGGACAGGCCAAGGATTGGTACGACATTTTTGGCTCGAAAATCACAGTTTGGGACGAGTGGAAAACTTCGCTACACAACTTCCTCGGCGGCAGCGAGGATATCGAATCTTGGCGCGCCAGAGTGGCCGCACGTACACAAACTGACCAGGAATCAGTTTCTGCATATATGAGCAGTAAATTTGCGCTCATTCAGCGCACCAAAAACACTTTCGCAATTTCGGAGCGCGACATCGTTCGCATGACGATCAACGGGCTCGCCTGCGACACTATGCGACATAGTTTGATCAATGCCAGGATCCCTACCATTGCCGAGGCCCTGCAACACGCTAAAGACCTCGAACGCTCGGATGACGTCAGCAAAATCTATCGCACTGTTAAGGGAAGCGCGTCAAAACCTAAAGAAAAGACACCACACGCCCCCGCAATAGGAAGCCGTTCATTGAGCCATACGTCGCCGGCTCCGACATGGCCAAAACTACGTGTTATCATTGCCAAAAGTGGGCCATACCACAAAGGACTGCCCACTACCCGATACACGCGTCAACCCCAAAAACCCCAAACCAATCGGGAAAGTGATGTGCTTTTTGATGTGTATCGGATGCCCACTATCGACGAAATAATCGAGGACCTCACCAAAGACAACCCCTCACTATTTATTACGTCAGATGTTGCTCAGGCCTTTTACAACATCAAAATTCGCGAAAAGGATTGCTCCACCATCGCATTTTGGACTCCATTAGGCCAAATGGAACTCCTCCGCATGCCAATGGGACTCGCAAATTCCCCTTTCATAATGCAAGCGGTTATGGACAACGTATGAGAAGAAATCGAGTCTACTAAGCCCTACATCGATGACATTGGACAATCTCACTAAAACGTGGATACGCTGATTGATAACTTTGGCCTTTTATTGCAGCACATATCCAAGAAGGGATTAAAAATACATTTATCCAAATGTCAGCTGTTGCAAGAAGAAATTAAATTTTTGGGATATCTGGTTTCCCCCCTGTCTCGCCGTAC
>JH431180.1:13817-26141 GCA_000239455.1 Strigamia maritima
TAAAATTATTGATATTTTGAGGAAATTATATATTTTTTTTTTTTTTTGCGTGATTTAGGATCCAGATGTCGCTGCTGCTTTTCAAGACATTAGTTCCAATCCAGCCAATTTTGCCAAGTATCAAAACAATCCTAAAGTGGCTACTGTCATGAACAAAATGGCTGAAAAGATGGGAGGAGCTGGTATGGGAGCTGGCGGGAGGTTTCCTGGTGGTTTCCCCGGTTTCACAGCTTGAGTTGAATTGCATAGAAATGATTAAGAGTTGAAACTGGAAAAGGGTAATAGAAAAAAAGATTATTTTTGTTGTTTTTTTTTTGTTTTTTTTGATTTTTTAAGTAAGTAATATTATTTAGAGCAAAAAAAAAAGTAGGATATGTTAGTATTTTTTTTTTTTATATATACATTGAAATTGATTGAGTGTTAATAGGTGCTACGATGATTATTTTTCACTTTTGCCAAATCATTTTTCACTTTAAGTCAACAAGTTGATTATTATTGCAATTTGATTAATTTTTTTGATTTTAAGTTTGACTTCTATTGTTTGTTTTGGTTAATCTTTGTCTATTTGTTGAGATATTAACCTGGAATTAAAACAAATAAAAAAAAAATTTGCACTAAGAATTTATTCATTCTTTTATGCCTTTTCTTATTGCGTAATAAGAATATAAATATATCATACTAAAAATGATATATTGTATTTTATTACGTCCTAATAAAATAACATTTTAAATTGTGAAGTGTTGATTATAGATCTTGAATTAAGAATCTATAATCAACACTTGTTTGAAGGTAGCAGAAAGCGGGATAAAATGAAGAGCGGTTATATACTAAACGTTTTTTTAATATCAGCATTAAACATTGTGTCCGGGGATGTTATCACTGGTAAGAATTTTATAATTTAAAGGTCAAATGTTATCAAAATTTTAATTTTAATATGTTGACATTACATACTGTTAACAATAACATGTATTTCATTCTTTGGAATATTTTATTGTTGCATATACAATATACAGCAAAAACATCGGTTTGCTTTGTTTGTCATGCAATGCATCGAACAAGCATTGATCGACGTCACCAATTCTAAAAAAAACAACCTTCTATTCTGCGCACTGCTCAGAGACTAGAAATTCAACAAACCTGAGAACTTGTTCTAAATCGTTTAAATTTTTGGGAAAGTCATTTGACCATGATGCATTGCTTTTTTGCTAAGGAATATTGGAATTGTTATAAAATAATAAATATGCAACAATAAAATATCCTGAAGAATGAAATACATGTTATTGTTAACGGTCTTTTACATATTAAAATTAAAATTGAAATTAAAAGTTAGCGCTTTCTTGGAAATTCCCAAAATGGCGATACTCAATAAACATACCGTATTCCCTCGGAAAGAACGGCATGCTGGATACTGGCGAATCAGACCAGGGTGCGGGATTATTCGAATTTTTCGGCATTTTGTCCATTTGATTATTAATTGACCAGTTGTCTACTTGTCAAAAACTGGTCAGACTCGTAATTACCGGCATGCCGTTGTTTCCGAAGGAATACGGTACGAGAAAAGGTTTTGCTATTTGACCAGAATATTCAACAAACAAAGTAACTGAAAATTGAGTATTGCGATTTTGGGATTTGGGTTATCGAAAAAAGGTAAACTTCCTCAATTACGGTAATTAAATTTATGGTAAAATCATCAACATTTGTAACTCATGATTGTTTTTTTTCTCTTTAGATGGATTCACGGGTGGATTTAGTGCTTTAACTCAGCTATTACCGGTGTTAATAAGCCAGTTGCCGGTAGAGCAGCTACAGCAACTCTCGATGCCAATAACCCAAATTGGAAGTGTTTTGCCGTTACAACAACTTCTTAGCGCTTTACCAATAAGCCAAATTGCTAGCATGTTACCTGCTTCCCAACTTTCAAGTCTGTTGCCACTGCAGCAACTTAGTGGAGCATCACCTCAACAGTTATTACAATTACTAACCGCAATGCAATCTCAACCTGTACTTACAGGGCAGCAAAGACAATGGGACTTAGCTGAGCGACCAACAAATCAACAAGACCGCGCAACAGCTGAACGAGTGGGATCACTACAATATTTTACAGAATCTCTTCAACAGCCAATTCAATATTTACTTAATTTTATGTTGTCAACTGTCAATAGTGTACTATCTCAGAAATTTCGTTCTGAGAGTCAACTTCAGCTTGAAAATCATGAAGTGCCTAAACCCCAACAACTACAAAAACAACAACTGAAACTAGAACAACAACCCAATTATCAATATGTTCAACAGCCTAGTTATCAATATGTCCGACAGCCCAATTATCAATATGTACAACAACAACAGCAATTTCTTCCTCAACAATCATACGTGCAGACCCAACAATATCTTCCTCAACAATCATACGTGCAGACACAACAATATCTTCCTCAACCATCATACGTACAGACACAACAATATATTCCTGTACAACAATATGCTCAACTTCAACAACAATATGCACAACTTCAACAACAATACCCTTTTTTGGAACGAAATCTTTGGCAACAACAACAACATAAATTTGATCATAAAGGCGATATGAGTATTGGGGATCAACGTTTGTTGCAACAGTTATTCGCTATTTACGAAAAGGTAAAAGTTACTCCTATTTGCTGAGAAGTGCATTGTACTGAAAGTGTATATCTTATGACACCTTATTTTATTCATCATCGAGCTGAGTCGAAAAATCATTGTTTCGGAGCCCAAAAATATGCGTGCCATTGTTAACAAACGAAAACGCTTGTAAAATATTATAAATTTTTATTTTCGTTTTCGTTTTATGTATTGAAGCACACATTTTTGGGCTAGGAAACTGATGATTTTTCGACTCTGCTCGACGAGATAATTAAAATGAGTTGTCATAAGATATATACTTTCAGTACAATGCACTGCTCAGCTAATGTTTACCGCTTTTCATAAATAGAGTACTGTATACTGTAGATGATTTTATTTTTCTACAGATGCAAGAAGCTGCTGCTGCTGCTGCTGCTGCTAATGCTGGTAAACCTCAAGGTAAAGGAACAGGTATGACTTCAAATACGCGCACGCTTACGCTTGTAAAAGGTAATGGGTAGTTCACACTGGACGTAACTTAAGGAATTTTAACGTAACTTAAGAAAAGTAACATACGGTTTTATTCACACTGTTTGCAGACAGTAAGTTTAAACCGCTCAATCAGAATGCTTTGAGTTTCACAAAGCAGAAATGAATGATAATTGTGAGAAATAATTAGTAGATTTGCTGCTGTTAGCAACAATGATTACAATGTTACAACCCCCAGTCATAAGTTTAGAAAGTGATTGTATTTCATAAAATTGGAAATTTTTAACCAGCCCAATAATACACTCATCTATATAATCAGCTGAATCTACTAGTGGGTGCTCCATGTTTGCATTTGCAGCAATGGAGGACATAAATCACTGACAATTCCTCATTCAATCTCGTTTTTCATGAAAGAAGCAGCTGTCTACGTCCTATAATCCATTCACGGAATTTTGAGCTAAAATTTTTTACTTTTATATTGGATAATTTCTGCTAACTGATCTGTATAACTTCAGTTGTCAAGTTTGGAAATAAAGTCTCATATTGGTCCTTAATTTTCACGACAGAGGAATACGGATTATTAAACAGTAATTATTCCATTTAGAAGTAAATAATTTAGCTCAAGATTCCGTGAATGGAGTATAGGCTGCCATAAGAGAAATTTCTATTGATTAATTTCTTATTTATTTTCAGAAAAAGTAATAGAATCTGGAACTAAAGATGGTAAATTCCTACTACCTGTGTTCTACTACTAGTGTCCTATTACTTGTGTAAGGGTGGGTTCACACTGCAGTTCACACTAGACGTAACGCAACGCAAGAATAAAAAAGTAGCTTGTGATTGGTTGGATGCAAACATTTGGCTTGCGTTACTGCACTAAATCAAACTCTATTCCTTGCGTTGCGTCTAGTGTGAACCTACCTTTATACTAGTATTCAGCTGTTCACATTAGCAGTGATGTAACTGTAATGTATTGTTTGTATTATATATTGTTATCTAATGTGCAGATCCGGCTAAACCGAGGGTGACTTCTCTGTGAGCGCTGCAAGAAATGGTTTTTATTTTTCATATTTCTTTGTATTGAAAATGTAAATGATAATAAAGATCATAGTATTGTTTATTTTCGACCAGTGTGATTTTGGTGGTTATTTCTGTGCTCGATCAATGTCGCGTCACAGCGGATGAATTCGCTTCCGTTAAAACCGAGTACCTCGTGATAAAAATAAGTAATTACTTATCGATTAAATCCTAACGGAAAAAAAAATTAAGTTGTTTTTAGAATTTTATTAATGGGTAAATTACCCATTAATGAAATTCTAAAAACATTGTATTTCGAACTCTTCAATAAAAACGATCTATTTTTTGGAACTACTTTTTGCACGATTTACATAACCAATTCACCCCACAATGGCGCCAAAACCAAACTTCGCATCAGGTAAGCAAAAATAACCGACAAAATACATATTCCAACAAACAAAACATTTAATCTCCATTATAAATCAATAAATACAGTATCAAGCATAAGAATGTTTCCATATTTCATACAGCATAACCGTCGCATGAAAACGATTAAGCACAACGACCGGCAGCGTAATCCGTATCATAAACCCCCACAAGACCGGCGAGAAAAAAACTGACTGATACAACTGGCTACTCGGACTAGCCGACAGAAACGTATCAATCAACCACATTGAAGCATTACACAAAAGTAACGCGGTAAAAATCTGTCTTCCAGGTTTATAATGAATTTGAGTCGTTGACGTACATTTTCTACTTACAGTTTCCGACAACAGAGCGTTCTGTAGACCAGAATGAAGCACAACAAGGAACCCATACACGAAAAGAACTGCAGATTGAGGTGAATAATGACTCGTAAGAAGCGAACCTCCACTCATAGTACACAAAAGTCCATAAAATACGACGAAAAATGACGAAATGGAAGCCAGTAATCGATCTAAATATTGTGGTTTTGAACCGGTCGATGTTAGTTTGCAAATTACACACAAACCGCTGATGCAGAGCGTTAAACTGAGTATTAGGATGCCGGTTGAGGTGCCGAGGCTTATCCATACGAGGCGGTCGTTGAGTTGGGGTTTGACTTGCATTACGTAGAAGATGACCAATAGGACTATAGTTGTGACCAAGACGAAGAGGCCGATGAAGAGGCCTTTGTGGGTCCAACGACAGTCTTTGGCTTCGATGATGGATGAGGTGTCGTGGCGAGAGCTGTGGCTGTGGGTGGAGCAGGTTGAGGTTGTTTTGATCGGGCGGCCGATGTTGTGCCACATGATTAGGTAGATGGCTGCGGCTAGGAGGCAGAATTGAAGGATGAAAGGGTAGAGGAATGGAACTGCTTGGAGCCAGGTTCTGCCGAGGGTTGATTGGTGGAGGCAAAGGTAGAGAGCTCGGACTTTGCCTTTTCGGAGGGTGGAGATTAGGATGGAGTCGTGGGAGGTTCCTGAAATGGAAATATTTTGAAAATTTATGGGTTTTTTGTGATAAATATAGTGGGGTTGTCATAGGTTGAATTTTTTTTCAATTTTATCTTCAAAAAATACCAATTTTTCTAATTTTCATTTTCAAAATATCAATTTTTTTCAATTTTCATTTTCAAAATATCAATTTTTCTCAATTTTCATACACCAAATATCAATTTTTCTCAATTTTCATACACCAAATATCAATTTTTTTGATTTTTCATCTACGAAATATCAATTTTTCTCAATTTTCATACTTTATTCGAATTATTTCTCTTTTTTTTGACATTTATTTTACATAAAAAAAAATTACCGTGTATGTTGGTGTTTTTGGTAGTTTGGAAAACCTAATCTTTTTGACAGACACTGCTAGAGGGCGCCACGAACGTTTTTGAGTAAATTCAATTTAACAACCGTCATTTTTTACTTATATTTATGCATCAAAACCATTCCCACGAAACAATCACGCATTCCAGCAACCCTGGCAACCTTCCAACACGCATACCACTAAATTTACAACAACCAAAACACAATCCTTACCTCCAACTTGCATATTCTGCACAACACTATCCGACAAATCAGTATTATTCAGCAACGAAAACCTCGCCTCTTCCAACGCCCCATTCAACGTAACCATCTGAACCCAAACCGCCAAATTCGTCGCCACCAAATGCATGAAACCCAACCTGGCCACAACACTCGACGCTTCGACCACAACCTTAAAACAAAAAAAAAAAAAAATAAATAAATAAAAAAAAATAAATACAAAAACAAAAAAAAAAAAAATTTAAACAACAACAATAATTTATACTTGCGAATTAACAAACAAAAAATGCATTTGCAGGAAAGTGAAGATGGATTGCAGAATCGGATGGACAAACGCGATTTCGTCCACGCATGGCATGTCAACTGTAGTGTGCACCGAGATCTCGAGACCCGTGTAAATCAGCGTCGCAAGACCGAAGACTAAGAGGATTGCGATGAGAAACGACGGGGAAATCGAAATGACCTTTTCACCTTACTCAAAGCTCCAACTCGCAGGTAGAAACTCGTTCTGGTCGTGTTGCTGCGCTTGATGTAGGCTTTTCTTAACGTGCTGAAGTTGCTCGTGCTTGCCGTCTCGATGTCACGTGCTCGGGTGAGGTTTTCACGGGATTCGGAGGTTGGCGGTCTGGAGAAGATCGTGTACACGTAGATGCAGACTATGACCAGTGCGCTACCGAGATATAAATAAAGAAAGAAAAAACTCTACAGAAAGGGAAGAAAAAATGAAATTAGTAAAGTTTAATTTTTTGGATGGGGGTTTTTTTGTACCTGGTATTGCATCAAAAAGATGTCGTTGTTTACTAGTTCGGTCATACATAGGACAACGCTGATTAGTATCAGACATTTGCCGTAGAATGAGCTGAGTGAGCGCCATAAAAGAGCACTGTTAGGGATGGAAATGAGAATTACTTTTCCGCATATTTGAGTATTTTTACCGCATATTTGATTAGTTTCCCCCGTATTTGATAATTTTTACCGCATATTTGATTCGTTTTACCGCATATTTGAGTATTTTAACCGCATATTTGAGTATTTTTACCGCAGGCATATTTTAAGGCATATTTGATTATTTTTTTAGGTATATTTGATTATTTTTATCGCATATTTGATTGTTTTTAAGGTATATTTGATTATTTTTAAGGCATATTTGATTATTTTTAAGGCATATTTGATTTTTTTAAAGGTTATTTATTTTGGTTATTTTGATTATTTTTAAGGCATATTTGATTATTTTTAAGGCATATTTGATTATTTTTAAGGCATATTTGATTATTTTTTTAGGTATATTTGATTATTTTTATCGCATATTTGATTATTTTTAAGGTTTATTTGATTATTTTTATGGTATATTTGATTATTTTTAAGACATATTTGATTATTTTAAAGGTAAATTTGATTATTTTTAAGGTTATTTTGGTTATTTTGATTATTTTTTTATGGTCGTTGTTATGGTTATTATTTGGTTACTTTTAAAGCACAAATTTGGTCATTTTTATGGCTAATTTGGTCATTTTTATGGCTAATTTGGTCATTTTTATGGCTAATTTAGTAATATTTATGGCTAATTTGGTCATTTTTATGGCTAATTTAGTAATATTTATGGCTAATTTGGTCATTTTTATGGCTAATTTGGTCATTTTTATGGCAAATTTGGTCATTTCTAATGGACATTTACTCAGTTTTTGAAAAGTAATTAATTTTTCGGGCAAATTCAGTTACTTTTTAGGGCGCGGTGATGTGTTTATTGGTTGATTCGTTCTGAGTTCTTTTATAGATGCTGCATGCTTATCTCTGTAATGTTTATGATGACTACAGCCGCGTGAAGACCGACTTATTCGGCCGAAAGGTGGTGCAGGAATTGTCTCTTCAGGTGATGAAGAAGATGAAGCGCGTGCCGTCGATGGCTCCTGATCTCTGATTCGATTGGTTGTCTCCAAACTGTCGTGTGAGTCATTTTGAAATACATCTGAAAAAGTGTTTTTTAAAACATGCAAATTATTTATAGCTTTCTATCCGCGATAAAAGGGTTAAACTGAATGAGCAGAACCTGAGCTCAAGGCAATGTTGTTGCTTTCAAGTTCATGGACCTTTTTACCACTGTTTGTATTAGAGTGCAGTTCTTGGAATGCGAAATAATAAAAAAAATGCACAACAAGAAGAGTGATCGGTACTAAACTCGTTCATCTTTTTTGAAAAAAAATTGTAAAGGTGAGAAAAAGTTAATGACTTTGCCATATGTAACCGTTTTTGTTGTGTTTTTTAATGGGAAACAGTAAATGACGACTTCCTACTGCATAAAAATGTCTTTTCATGATGTTGTTTGACCGTTGGCTAATTAATTCTGCGTGAGTAATTTTGAAAGTTAAAAACATGTATGAAAAATTATTCAAATTTAATCAATTTTTCAAGGTTAAAACTTGAAAAATCCAACTAAAACGCTGTTTTTAAGTGTTTTTCCGGTTTTTTTCCCTTCCAAAACTTAAAAAAAGCGTTTCAGAATGTGGATTATGTATTTCCATCACGTAATTAATACCCTCTGGAAAGGATTAACAGACATAGTAAAAAATACTAGAGTTTAATTTGCATTTTTTTCTTTTCCTAATTAAATGCGAATATTTTCCTGATTTGCATTAAAGACATGGAATTTTATTAAATTTCAAAAAATACTTTCTTACCTTGATGATTCATACTATTTTCTTGCCATACGCAGGTCCGGGAATTTGTAAAAGACGATTTCTGTGATGTGTGGATTGGACGAAGACCTGCGATGATGCAGCTGGAAGTTAAGAAATTTCTTGATGAATCCTCACCTTTTGCCGCGAGGAGAAAATGAAGGTAAAGGGGAGGAGTTTAGTGACCATAACTTTTGTAGCGATGTGTGGACACGAGTCACAGCAGATTCAGTACATAAAAAGAATTATTTCACTTATTTCCTTGTGAATTAGTGAAATTAAAAATCTGTCACTCATTTTCACGCAAATTTCTATTTACCCAATCACCAAACACATCGATTGGTTTCGACAGCATGTGAATTCTCGTTTGGAAATTCTCGACACAAACGCAAGACATTATCAGTTTTCTTGGCCACAAAATGGACAATTGATAGTGGCCATAACTGTGGTTGTCTTTGTTTCGGGTGGTGGTTTTCTCTGACAGCTCACCCATGATAAATGTTAATTGCTGTGTAAACAAAGTGATATATATAATGATAGAAAGTGAAGGATTCTAATATATCAAGAAGTATACTAGAGACTTTGCGATTTCTCGTACAAAAAATTACGAAATTAAAAAAAAATGATTTTTTTTAAATTATTTCGTTTTTTTTTAAATTTTGCAATTGAATTTCGTATAACAGGTTGCGATTTGTCACGAAACGTATTATATACGACATTTAATTGGCGGCAGCAATTTCTAGCATAATCAAGCATCTTATCACAAATTAGCCTAAGAATTTAGCTCGTGGTTTGTATAAGGTGTTTGACTGATTAATAAACAAACCTGATAATCAAATCGTCACAAATTTGCCAAAATTGCAGCTGAAGCGAAGGAAAAATGGCGTCGAAATTTGACGAATATTGTTGTTATTTCATTCAGTATTAAATCGTATTTACGAAATAATATACAAAGTCTTTTTTAATAAAACAAAAAAATTAAAATGAAATTATATTAAAATTTCCTCTTTTTTTATAATTTTGTATTTTAATTTTTTCGTACGAAAAATCGCAAAGTCTCTACTGTAATAAACTCTATTTAACAATTCGTGCACGAAACTCCCATTGGTTAATGGCCTATGCATTGTACTGAAAGTATATACTGTGGCATCTTATTTTAATCCTCTAGTTGAGCAGAGTCGAAAAATCATTGCTTCGTAGTCCAAAAATGTTCGTGCCATTGTTAACAAACAAAAACGCTCGTAAAATATTTTAAAAAATTCTTTACATTTGGGCTTCTGTATTGTTGCGCACATTTTTTGGCTACGAAACAATGATTTTTTGACTCGGCTCGACCAGAGGATTAAAATAAGATACCACAATATATACTTTCGGTACAATGCAAAAAAGTTCACTTTTCAGTTTCGGGCACGAATTGTTGGATAGAGTTTAGAAGGGTATTAGAAACATTTTTGTAACGGGTTACTATGTTGTATGGATGTTTTGCTGGAGGTTAGGAATTCCAATAGGAGCAAGTCATCTAATGGAATGGACGTAATGAGGTGAAATGCAGTGCTTTCAGCATGTAGTTATGGTTCCTTGACTTAAACCTGGTTGAAAGGTGAAAGCAATAATAGTAAAATCTAAAATTTAGGGTCAAATTTAATGGAATTTTCGCGTTTTATGTCTCTATTGAACAGTTTTACGGTTTTAAACTCGTGTTTGTGTTATTTTTGATTGTTTTCTTTGTGTTATTGCATAATTGCAGCGAGTTGTGAGTTGTGCTAATGATAATCTTATGTTGAAGCGTGATTTAATCTACTTCTGTCATCATATTTTATTTTTAATTTTTATCAGACAATTACGGGTGAAGGTGTTCATCTAAAATGGAGTTAATTATTCATCTTGTTGTATAAGAATAGGCGTAATGAGTTTAATGGTGCGGCGAAAGGTTTGTTGGTGTTTAAAGGGGAGAACGTGAATTGTCAGTTTGAATAATTAACAGACTATAATAAAAAAGCGTTAGCATCAAATTTTTATTACCACATAAAAATCCGTACTAATTCCAGTCAACATCACAGTCCATTTGGTTTATCGTTTTAAAATGCTCTTTCAATTTCGAGCGAATTTTTGCTTTTTTTTTTTTTATTTTCATAAAAAGATTTTATTTTTTTTTATTATTTGAAAAATTCGCGGGTTTTTTTTATATTTTCTTTATCCATCGGTTTTTTGGTTTTTCGTTTCATACATAGAAACACAAATTTCAATATGGCAGTGAATCGCATTGGAAAAAGATATTTAAAATGAAAAATACTCCTTATTTTTCTAATATCTTGGTGGTTTTTTTTTTTTTTTTTTCTTTTTTAAAGGGTACAGTGGGATATGGGGTGGTTAATAGGGGTAGCAATTTTTTTTCCTTTTGAAATTTTTTTTCTTTTCGAATACGAATGTTTGAGTACAGAAAATGTTACTTTTTCCTTTCAAAGGAATGTTTGTTGGTAATATAAAAATTGTACAAATTGCATGGAGTCATTTTCTAATATTACAAATGGATCGATTTGGAACGGAAGTGGAATGTGTTTGCCACTTTATTTTCGGGTGAGATCAATCGTTTCTCATTTTTTTTCTCATGTATTTGAGGCTTTGAAAATATAAAAAAAAAAAAATTAAAATTTTGGTTTTTACATTTTTGAAGTTTTTGTATACAAACAAAATGGCCGCTTAGTCTCGATCTAAGTACATTTTCAAGTGTTTTAGATGGTTTTAACCCTATTTAATGATTTTTAATTAATGAAAAAAGATATTTTTAATCTTATATTAATATATTTTTATATAAAAAAAAAATATTATCTTAATTTTTGGTTTAAAAAAAAAAAAAAAAAAAACAGAGAAACGATTGGATATCTGCACATTTGGCCAACTTTCATAACGTTTTTAACTTAGTAACTAGATAAAAGCTCACAAACATAACGTTTTTTTTTTTCTGTGCAAAAAATTTGATGGCTAAATTGAAAAAATAAAAATTATGACAGTTAATAGTAAAAATCCAGTAAAGCTTGACACACAGTCAAATAGGTGTAACAACAGCTCAATCTTTGTGTCTTTTTTTTAAATTTTACAAAATGTTATTTTTTTTTTTTAGTATCCTCCTTTTCTTTATCCTGTTACTTTTCCATAGAAATTCTACAGTGAGATCATAAGAGTATAATGAGAGAAACACAGAAACTAATTTTTTTTTTTTCGTCTTTTCGGTTAAAATCTATCTCCTATGAATGAACACTTTAGAAATCGGACATGGGGATGACGTAGGAGGTTATATAAATTGCATTTTGTATGATTATTTATCCCTAGTTCTCTATGAGACAATTATAAGATGGAATTATACTTTTTTTGGTTCAACAAACTATTATTATAAATATGAAATGTACATCAATTTTTTTATGACTATTGCCAACGAGTCGATGAACAAATCTAGAATTATATAACATTGAACTAGTTATTCGTTTTTGAATAATAATAATAATAATAAAAATTTTTAGTAAATTAGAGAATTTTTTTTTTTTTTT